>PVJO010012078.1:0-57066 GCA_004026905.1 Hystrix cristata | reverse complement strand
GAGGACCCTCAAGGACCACAGGGGTCTGAGGAGGATCAGGGACGATGGCAGACCCGGGCCACCAAGACCAGGCCGGCCCCATCTCATGGTCTCCAGACAGGGAAGGGTGGCTGGGGGTGGCCGGGCTGCCCTGTGTGCAGAGTCCAGGATTTCCACAGAGCAACATGAGAAAATCTCCCACTTTGTCATGGATTAAAATTCCAGATTTGACATCTTGGTCGTGGAGCTTTGAAGTGGCTTGCAGAGCACACTCCAGAGCCACATTGCTCAGACCTGCGCATGGCCCACTCCGGACTATGTGTACTCAGGCAGCAGGGTCTCGGAGTCAAAGGTTTTGACCCTACATGGCAAACATCACCACCGAAATTCTCACGGTTTCAAAAAGAAATCACTTGCATTGTGGTCTTACCTCAGGTGTAACCCATTTATTCCATAAACTTTAGGGGAAAAGTGCATAACTGGAAAGTCGTGAAAGAAAACTACCTAGAATCAGCAAGTCTGGAAATCACCAAGCTTGTCATTTCATCGCCTTTATCCTTCTCCCCAGTATATACATGATTCATACTGATACAAAATGGAATAATATGGAAAATTTAACAATAGAAAAATGACTCTTCAAAACTGTTAGGCATTCACTCATTCATTCATTCCCACCAAGAAATTTTTACTGAGCATCTGCTGTATCCCAGGAAGTGTCCTGGATCCTGGAGATACAGCAATGAAAAAACAAATGGATGAGAAAAATGCTTTACCCCATAGTGTTGACACTTTTCTGCTCCCTCCTGCTAACAGGCTGGCCATATGATATTCCATTGTAGGGATGTAGCATTATTCTCTTAACAAATCCCCTGTGACTGGGCAGCTAGGTTACTTCTAAATGTTTACTGCAGTGAACATCCTTTTATTGCTGAAGCTTTACGTGACATTGTGATCATTTAATTTTTAAAGAGGGAGCCCTTAAAATGGAATGGCTGCTCCTGAGCCAGTTGACTTCCTGGCTCTGAAGTGGCTCCCAAAGAGGGTGCTGGGCAGGATGAGCGCAGCGCTGCTCCTCATCAGAATGAGAACGCCACTTGGAGGAGTCCACAGTCCCCTGAGGCCTGTGCGTTGGCCATGTATATACCCAGAACCAGAAATACGTCTCACAGCCGTGTCCTTCTGTCCGATGTGAGAGATGCTCTTTCTCTTTGCTTCTGATAAACTCACACCCCAAAGGTTTAAAATGCCCTTCAGAGCCCACAGAACAGGAGCAAAGGGAAACAGCAGGTCACACAGAACCGAATGGGCTGCATCAGGCTGTTCTGTGTCCAGCCCAGGGCCAGCTGACCACCCACAATGCAACATGCTGTCACCCCATGGGGCTGGTGTGCCCATCTGTGAAATGAGAGCTCACTGGCCCCATTGGGGAAACTGAGGCCAGGTGACTCCTTTGTCCACAGCCACACCACTGGAAACGGGCAGAGATGAGGGCTCCGTCAAGGCCCTAGGGCCCAAGGGCAGCTTTGGGAGGGGCCTGAGCCATGTGTCCTGCAGGTGGACACAACTTCTTTCTCCCAGGGGAAGAAGGGTCCCTGGCTCCCTCCACACATCTGAAAATGCCCCTGCCTGGACGCTGTGGCGGGGACCTCAGGACCCCAGTGAGGATGGACCCTCGGCCCTGGCTGAGCCTCTGGCAGCCCCATCTCATGGACCTGAGTTCCTCCCACAAGAAGATTGTGAGATGCAAGCCTGGCCACATCCTGGGCTCTGGAGCCTTCTGTCTGGCCACATGATCTCTGCTCCTCTACAATTACTATGGTGCCATGTGCCACAAGGTCTTCACCACGGCTAATGAGATGATGTGGGCACCACACAGTTGACCTTCCAGAGCTGTGAGCTGCAGAAATTTCTTTTCTTCATAAAGTGACTCGGCTTGAGGCATCTTGTTACAGTAACAGAAGATTAAGGAGTACACCAGTCTCTTCCAGCTTCCAGAGGCCACCTTGCACCCCTCTCCATCCTCAGAGCTCATGGCTCTGACCTGTTTCCAAGGTCTCATCTCTGACTCTGGCCTCCTATCTCCCTCTCTGAAGGCCCCAGGGATGATGCTGACCTGGCCAGATAATCCAGGATAATCTCCCTATCTGGAGAGCTTTAAATTCAGAATCTCTTCTGCCACATACAGACTGAATTACAGATTCCAGGGATTAGGATGGGGATGGCCTGTTGGGGTGGGGGGTGGGGTGGCTGAGAGTATTCTGTCTATACACCCACACAGAAAAAAAAAAAATTGGCAAAACCAGTTTGTACCAGTTCTGACTGGCCCTCAAGCTTTTCTACCCCTAGACTACCCAAGAATTTTAAGAATGGTAGGTAGTATTTCCAGATAAAATACAGAACAAATAGTTGTTCAGAATAAGTATGAGATGTGATGGAAAAACACGGCAAATGCTCAAATTTTAAAACTTAGAGTAAAAGACACATTGCCATTAATCCCCATGAAAATATTCCCTCTCACTTTGAATATACTTATCCCATCGTTCTGGCCACTTCCGGAAGCAGTTCTGGGAGTCCTCTTGCATGAGCGTTTTCAATTGCACTGGGGCAGAAATGGACACCCCCATCCAGGAAGACAGAGGCATCACGAGCATCAGGAGACGGGTTCGCACACTGTGGAGACTGGTGCCCCCAGCAGCCTGCTCCCTGCCCCTCTCCATCCACCAGGCAAGGACTGAAGGGCTATTCCCAGGGCCCGGCCCAGATGGGGCCGCAACTCTGCTCAGACAGGAGCTGATTTCCCTGGTTCATTATCCCAAACTAAATTAAGGGCAGCCGACGCTGTGCCACTCCTGGCTTAATTGGGACTCACAGATGCCCCACCCCGTGCCTCCTTTCTCTCCCACTCCCCTGTCCCCAGCCAGGCCGTGCCTTGGGGGAGCCAGGGGCTGCCCCGGCCCAGCCACCTGGGCCCTCACAGACGCCCTGTGTAATCAGTTAGCCCCAGGCCAGGCCTGCACGTAATGGGGCGCCGCCAGGCAGCTGGGCCCCGCATCGATCCTGCCCCCTGGTGACCCCCAGAGAGGGACGAAGCCGACACAGCCCCGCAGATGGCAGGCTCCAGGCCTCGGCCCCGCCCCCACCGGAGCTGCCTGTGGAGGGAGTCACAGGATGAGGCTGGCGCCTGGTGGGCCCTGCAGGGGCCTAGAGCCAGCCTTCCGGGTTTGGTCCCCAGAAGAGGCAGGAATACCCAGGAAGCACCGCCCTGCCAGAGGCCAAGTGTCTGCCAGCTGGAGCATCCTTCATCCCCCAAGCACCCGGTTGTCCCCTCTGGCCAGGGAGTGGGGGATGTTTGAGGCTCTGAATGCAGCAGGGCAGAGGCTGGAGCAGGGCCTCCTTCAAGAGTCCCTCTGGGGGCTCTCCTGTGCCCTACTCTGTCACAAAGGCTGGCTGGACTGCCAGGGGGCAGGGAGGGGGCCGCTGAGGGCCAGAGCATGGATGCTTGTCTGGGGATCTGGGGATCCAATGAGGCCCAGGGCAGGGGAGGTCCCCCCTTAGCTTTGCTTGACCTCTCCATTGGTCTCTAAGGCCCCATCTCACCTCCTCCCACCCCAGGAGATAGGGACAGGAGTTTTGCAGGGGTGGGGAGTGTCCGGGAAAAGGGTTGTCCCATGTGTGGTTTTGTTTTATTTTGGGGTTTGGTTTTTGGTTTTTGGTTTTTGGTTTTCTTGAGAGCAGATTTTGCTCTGTAGCCCAGGCTGGCCTGGACCTCTCAATCCTCCTGCCTCAGCCTCCCTAGTGCTGAGCTTATAGGCGCACACCACCACAGCTCGCTCCTGAGTGTGAACCAAGGAGGGAACGAGGCTGCAGGTACAGCTGTGTGGGTTTTGGGGGTGCACTGTAGGAAAGCGGGGACTCCTGGGTCTCTGTGTTTCTGAGCTTGCCAGTATGTGTACACGTGTGCATGTGCACCTCTGTCACGCAGCATGTTTCTCCCTCCAGCCCAGATGGAGGAGACCACTACCTGGCTGCTAGAAAGGAATTTAGGACCCCCGAGGGTGCCGTGTCCTTGGGGCAGAAACTTACATGTGCAGCGCCTGGCACTGAAGTGTTTGTGGGATCCGGTAGAACCAGCCCACAGGACTCCAGCGGGCATCTGCTCGCTCTGCACACACCAGGTCACACTGTCAGCCAGCTGTGGTCACAGAAGTCACAGGAGATGGCCTGGGTCTGAGACCCGCTGTTCACCACACAGCTGTGCTTCTACTCTAGCAGTGCCTCAGTTCCCCCCCCTATAAAATGGGGATGGAATGGTCCCCATCTCACAGGATCGAGGGTGATGGCGGAATCCCCACTCCGCCTCCATTGCTAGCATTAACACTCTTTGAGCTTCTCTCAAAAGAAAAAAAAAAAAAAATGAAGCAAGGGAGGCGGGGCAGGGCAGTGCAGAAAGGAGCCAGCAAAGTGCTCAGGGTCTCTTGGGCACCCAGCATGCACACGGCCTGCCATCCCCACCGCCAGGGTCACTGTCATGGCTTAGCGCTGCTTCCTTAGGCCAAGATACCTCCGCCTCTCGGTCACCTCTGCACCACGCATCAGTCCTCCTGCAGGTGTTATCTAAGGCACCCACTTTCCAGATGAGGAAACTGAGACCTGCAGAGAGGAAGACACCTGCCACCAGCAGCGGGGCCTCCGGTCCCTCACGGTGTCATCCCTTCCTTCTCCGTCTGAGGCCACGCAGGCCAGTTGGGCAGGCGGGAATGAGAGCAGGGCCGACTCTCCCTGGGCCGGCCAGGGCAGCGGTGCGGGCACACGGGCTGCAGTCCAGCCACGGGCACAGGCTGGCTAATTGCCGACTCGCGGCCGCTGCCCTGGATGGCGACACGAGCCCCTGACAGACGTGATTTATGAGGGCCCTCGGCAAAGCGGAACCCACTCAATCGCCTATTACCTCACTTAGCAGACACCTTGTCACCGCCTGAGAGCCGGGTGTTAAAAATACAAACCAGGCGGCCGGCCTGCGAGTGCGGCAGTCCACCTGCTCAGCACTTGACAGCAGGCTTCGGCCGCCAGCCGATCTGGGTCCCAGGGTTCCAGGGAGGGTCATGGGATAGACGTTAGCGGACCTCAGTTTCCACGCTGGGGACGGGACGGGCAGCAGTGTCCAGACTGTTCCAGCCACAGACACAGAAGACTGCTGGCCAATGAAGACCACGCTGCCCGACCGCATTGATGCCGACATGTGGCTCAGGTGCAGGGAGTTTCAGGTAGGAGGAAAGTCACAGACAGAGGCCCGGAGGCTGAAAACAGTACAGAGCGCTCAAAGAAGTGCACAGAAAAAGAGGGTTGTGGGAGAGAGAGAAGATTCCTCCATGGCTCCCCATGGCCGGCACGCAAAACCACAGCAGCGACTCACTTGTGCGGTCACTCAACAGTGAGACACAGACCCTGTATCTCCCAGAGGGCAGGTCCTGGGAAAGCGAGACAAGCAAGAGAGGGGCACAAGCCAGGGCAGAAAGGCCAGGTGCTCCGGGGGCACAGCGGGCAGGATGTATCGGGAGGGTGGCCTGCAGAAGGCAGCTCCCCATGCCTCTAAACCGAACTCAGGCATCAAGGGGGAGATCAGAGCCCCAAAGCAGCAGCGAGTAAAGTCCAAAATTCTCCAGGGAGCTACACGTCCACTCGTCCGCTTGTTCACTCATTCGTTCATTCACTGGTGCCCCCACCCCAACTTTGCTCAGACCGAGATGACTGAGATGCAGCCCGCTCTTGGGGTTCCTGGTGCCCATGAAGAGAGAGGTGTGAATATACAAGTGCCAACCAAATCAGAGGCATCCAGGGTGCAGAGGGCAGGAGGCCAGTGCAAGTAGCCAGAGAATGGGCCCTGGGCCCACTCGAACCAGCCTGGAGACCTGCACCCTCACTGGGGCTGGGCGATGGCAGTACCTGCCACTGTCGTTCCAGAACCCGTCTGCGCTAGGAGCTCCAGGGGGCGACCGAATAGGTGGCAGCCCAGGACAAGGCGCGGCTGACCTCACGCCTTATTTTAGTCTTGGGCATGTCCCCGGTAGCCCCAGTGGGAGGAGCTGGGGTTTTAGGAGGAGGATTTGCACGGGTATTTTCAGTCTGGGTGGAGGATCAGCTGGAACTGAGCCCGCCCCACAGGCAAAGAAGGCAGGGGTAGAAATCTAACACCATCCTCCACTCACCCTGTCACACATGAGCAGAGAGGCCTGGGGGACATCTGAGCTCCAAGGCTCAGGGCGTGCAAAAGAGCATGAGGCTGGAGTCCCCCATTTCACAGACACAGAAACTGAGGCTCGGAGAGACCAAAGTCATGGTCTCAACTGGCTCAACCTGAGTTCATTGTCTCGAGACAATGAACTAGATTTTTGTGCAGAGAGCTGCCCCATGCTGTGCCATGCCAGGGGCCGATGAGTAGTGTTCATACGTGCCTCTGCAGCAGCCAACAATTGCCTATTCTTGCACACACCACGTCTCTCTAAGTGCTGATGGATCTCAGCAGCAGCAAGTCCTCATCCTCACCCTGCTGGGGACACACCCACTGGACAGATGAGAGCCAGCCCTCGGTCCCCTTGGGAGCAGGCAGAAAGATCCAAGTCCCCAGTGAACCTTCCCTCCTGACCATCTTGCCACACTCTCCTGACCCTCCTGGCGGCCCAGATGCTCCCACCTAAGCCGGAACTCAGTAGGGCGTTAGTGAGACACGTGGCACCCTTGTTGGAGGCGGAAAGCAATCGGAGGTCCAAAAGCAGAGCCAGGCCTGGAAGCCAAAAGCCATGCCCTGTCCTAGCCTGGCTGTGGCGCCCTAGAAAGACCACCAGCCTGTTTGAACCTCAGTTTCCCCCTCTTGGAAATGGGAGCACTTCTCCCTACCTGGTCTATATCTGAGCATGGAAAGTAGGTTCAAGATAGCAGGAAGGCTTTTATCTGCCTGCTACAGATGGGGGAACTGAGGCCCAAGGAGAGGTTGGAGACACCCAAGGCCATCCAGGGACAAAATGAGCCTTTGGAAGTCATGCGCCACTGGCCAAGTGACAATGAGGGGAACTAAGGAGCAGCTGTCCCCCGGGCCGGCCCTTCTCAGCACAGGAAAGGGGAGGCCGGGCACTGGTGTCTACCCCAGTCTCCTACTAAACAACTTCGTGACCGTGGGCTAATGACTAACCTCTCCAAACCTCTATTTCTCAATCTCGAGGGGGACAGTCACGGAGGGGGCCAGGATCACAGAGCTTTCCCACACAGGCTGAGCCCCAAACTAGCCACAGGTCCAAGGGAGGAGGCCGTGCCAAGCAGGTGGGAGGTGGGGTCAGGGTCCCCCCCACACCGCGCTTGCGCTTTGGAAGCTGCCATCTGTAGGTTTGGCCTGGAAGGGTGTTCCGGGTGGAGGAACAGCATCTGCATAGGGTGACTGTAAAAAGTAGCAGGAGGATCTGCAAGTAGATGTGTGAAAGGCGACTTTCCCCCGTGTGTGTGTGCACGTGTGTGTGTGTATGTGTGCGCACGCGTGTGCGTGTGGACAGTGTGGGAGTGTGGGTGTGTGCTCTCTGCCATGGATCTTGTTCATACAGCTCCGTGTTTGTTTGCTCAGGCGGGTTCCCCGCCCCCTGCTGCCTCACTGTGCCCCGTCTGCCATTGCGTGCTCTCTCTCTCCCGGGGGCTCCACGGGTCATTAAAACCGAAACAAGCCCCAGCACTGATGGCTAAACCAGATGCCCAGGCCCCTCCTGCCGGGCCTCGCAGGTCAGCCGAGCCGGGGCTGCTGGGCGGGATCAGGCCGCGGGGCACCCCGGTCCCGGGAGGGACAGCGCCAGGCGAGAGGAAACCCAATCCCAGACACATGGAGATCATTTGCAGGAGGAACAGAATCCGTGACCAACTCCAGCCAACTCCAGCTCCAATGGATGGATGCAGAGGGCAAGACGGGCGGGCTGGGGGGTGCTCAGGCCAGCAGGAGATGGGGCGAAGGAATCCCGTCCGCAGCCCTCCTTCTCGTGCCCTCCCGCCCTCTCTGAGCCTCTGTCTCCTCATCTTGAATCCCCTGAGGACAGAAGAAAACAAGTCAGAGTGAGCATCTGACCCCGAGCGCAGCACCCAATCAGCTCTCAGCAAACAGAGTCCAGGTGTAGATGAGGAAACCGAGGCTCAGAGAGGTTGTGTGACTTCCAAAGGGCGCTGGGCAAATTGGTATAGGAACAAGGCTAGACCCCCCCGAAAGGTTCTGGGAAAATATGTCAGTCTGCAGGGAAGGGAAAGGGGCAGCTGCCCTCATCTGCCAAACTGGCCACATTGTGGCCTTCATCTTCCCTCGGGAAACTTTCCTCCCATATTATTGAGAGCCTCAGGATACCCACCCAGGGCTTCACCCGCTGGTCTTTTTTACTAGCTTTATTGGGATTATAATTCACATAGCTTCCAATTCACCCATTTAGGGCATATAACTCAATGGAAGAGTTTTGGTATAAGATTAATTTTAGAAATGTACCATAAAGTTTACCATTTGAAGTGGACAGTTCAGTGGCGTTAAGTCTATTCATAATGTCATACAAAACTCTTTCATCGCCCCAAGAAGAAATTCTGCACCTACAAAATAAGCAGTAACTGCATTTCCCCGCTCCACACTCCCTGCGAAGCCCTGCTCACTCTCTGTCCTGGCACACCAGGCTGTTCCGTGTAGCACAGTGGTTTCGGGGCTCATCCAAGGAGTAGTGTTACCATTTCACTTGTTCTGCTGTTGACCTGGATTTCGCCGTATGGATGTAACATACTTCTTCTGTCCACTCATCCCTAGACAAAGTGATATTCGGGCTGCCTTTACCCTTTGGCCACTTTGAGTAGTGCCGCAGTAAACCCTAGTGTGCAAGTATTTGTTTGAGTCCCTGTTTACAATTCCTTTGGAGTGGCCACTGGGTCATATGATAAATCTGTATTTAGTTTTCAAGGTACCACCAATCTGTGGCTGTACCAAGAAGCAGCGGCCCACTGGCTCCAAACCCAGCCTATGTGAGGATGCGGGGAGCGAGGCCAGCCCCAATTGCTTTTCCGTGCTCAGATCATTGCAGTAGACAGCTCTCTACCCTGCCTCTGCCTCGACTCCTTGTAGCTGGGAAGATCATCCCCAAATACATACAAAGTTCCCCTTGGCTCCCCAGCTAAAATCCTCAGGGTCGCATCATCCATCCATGAAGCCCATCTGGTGGCCCCTGTGCTCCCTGCTGCCTCTGCCCACCCCACCACAGCACTCACCACGCACGCTGAGCTCGGCTAACTCAGCTACCCCTTGTCCGAACAGTGAGCACTTTGAGATGGCCTGACTTATGTCTCCAGGTCCGTCTGTCGCACTAAGTCAGCAGGTATCAGGAAGTGGGCAACAGCTAGTATGTGCCGATTTCCTCCCTGCCCTAACGCCCCGGGGCGGCCCAAGCCCTACTTCTAACTTGCTGTGTTCCCCTGAGCCAGGCTAGTGCCTTCTCGGAGCCCAGGTCTCCAACCCTTGATCTGGAGTAGCAGGTCCCTGACCCTATCCTCTCTGCAGGCTGGAATTTGAGTTCTTTTGGCCTCCCCCAGCCACCCCCATCAGATTCCTGGGCCCCCGTGGGGGTGCCCCTCCTGGCCGCAGGTAATTAGACTAATGCAGGGCTGGGGGGCAGGGAGCCCCAGCAGGCAGTTCCTTCCCGGAAAGGGCCCCTCTGCGCTGTCTCCCCAGCCCCTGCTGTGGGAACAAAAGGCCTTGCGGATATTCAAAGCCAGGCGCTGGGCAGGAGGCCAGCGTGGGCGGCCACAGAGATGGCCACGGGGCTCGTGGCGGGGATGGCCAGCAACGAGAAGCTGTCCCCATCCATCAGTCAGCGGTGACAGCTCCAGGGGCCCTGCGGCCCCCCGGGGCCCAGCCAGCTGACCGTCCTGTCCGCCTGCTGCAGACCCCCCACTACAGCCTGGTGACGTGAATAAAGGCTGCCGGAGTCCAGCCTCGGTGACAGGCGCTTCTCCACCCCAGCTCACGCTCTTCCACTGAGCTTTGCCCGCTCAGCCACATCCCGGCCTCTGCCCCCACATGCAGAGAGAGCAATGACCCAAGCCCCCCTCATCTGGAAAGGGTGATGGGTCCTGGATATACCATCCTGGGGGTCCAGGAGATGATGGGAGCTTGGCCTTTCCTGCTGCCAACTCACTGGATGAGCCCAGACAAGTCTTGGGCCCTCCTGGGCCTCAGCTTCCCCTTTGTGAAAAGAGGTGTTATCTCCAAATTCAGATATATGAATTCTGCAACACTAATGTTTCTGGGGGACAGGGAGAGGCAGTGGTGACCTGGAGTGGGGCACAACCTGGTTTCCAATCCCTTTTTTCCTTGGCCTTGCTGTGTGACACTGGGGAAGTTACCTAAGGTCTCTGAGCTGTCCCTCCTCCTTGCCTGTAAAATGAAGATCAGTTCCCCCCAAGAGTTCAAAGTGAGGACAAAACGACAGCTTATTTGTGAAGAACTAAGTCAGAGCCCGGCACAGGGCAAGGGCTCTATCAAAGCATATTCTATAAAGGCTGATGGAAATGACAGTGAATATTAAAAATTTTTTAAACTTATTACAATGAAAGATACATTGCTGGAATTCATGAGCTAAGTATTTTGGAAGCAAGGGGGAGTGTTTTGAGGGGGACAAAAGGCAATATGTCCTATTGTAATAAATGTTGTAATTTAAATATTCACTGTAGTTTTTGATCATCCCTCATTCAACAAACATTTATGACAATTTCTGTGCAATAAAAACATTACAGTGTGTCCTCATTCACCTCATTCACGGGATCTGGTACTGTTTGACTTCTGGCTCTCCCCCAAAGTCAAAATGACCATGAAAGGTAAATGTTTTGAATCGATTCAGGACACTGAGGCAGCCATCAGAGTGTAGCTAATGACACACATGTAAGAGGACTTCCAGACCTGCTTCAGAAAGTGAGCAGAAAGGTGGAATAAGTGGGTTCGAAGTGAGGAGGAGGAGGAGTTTGAGTATTTTGAGAGAGATGAACGGCAATGTGTCTTTCATTGTCGTGGATTATTCTAAATTTAAATGTTCCGTATATTTTTTGATCAACACTCACACATGCCACACAGTGTTGAGTACTAAGCAGGGAGCGATAAACAAGGTCAAGGATCAGACACACTAGGCCGTTGACCAAATGATGAATTAATTATAAGGAGTGAATGCTGGGAACGAGAAAGGGCGACGGATGAGGGAAGGGTCCTGAGAGGCAGCGTGAGACGGGAAAGCTACTCTGGGGAGAGGGGGGCCGGTGGGAAGGCTGGTGGCAGGACCAAGCCGAGGGTGCTTGGGGACGTGACAGAGGCCACGCTGGGTGAACAGACAGTGGGGAGAGGGTAGGCAGAGCCAGAGCTGTGTGAAGTGACGGCTGCTCTCCCTTCCTGCTGGGTGACCTTGGCCTACTCCTTCTCTCTCTGGTCTCCAGCCTGCACCTGACACAAGGCTTGGTTCTGCCTTAGGTCATGAGGATGCAGCCCAGGTGCGGAGCCTCCAGCCACCGAGTGATCCTAGAGGAAGCCGGCACTCGGCACCAGAGAGCTGTGTTTGTCAGTGTCCTCACGGTCACCGTAGGCCACAGTGAGCTTGTGAGACGTAGTATTGGCTTTCTGTCGCCAGGTGCTTTTCTTTTAGGAAACGCAAGAGGCTAGAGTGTCAACTGGTACAATAAAGTTCCTACAGCCTGGGTGGTAAGAAGAAAAAAAATTGGAAACAGCCTACGTGTCCATCATGGGGACGATGACTCAATGTGTAGTGACACATTCATACCAAGGGATGGTCCATCGCAGTGACAGGGTGTCCGCTGGAGCATCACGTATCAACAAGGATCAGTCTCAAAATGGGACACTGAGCCAAAAAAGCAATCACAGAATGTACATATGGAGGGTTGCATGCGTAGGAAGCTATCAAACAGGCCGAGCCACATTTCAGTCCCTTCTTGGGTGCATTCGTGTGCAGGAACAGTGAGAGCCAGGTGTGGAAATGACAGGAACCAATTAGAGGTGGCAGGTCAGTCAAGGGCATGGCCCCTGCGCCCTCAGCCCACTCTGCTTTGCTCTTACTGTCATTCTGACATATCATCTGCTGTACCCTGCTTCCTCAGTCACGAGTTCAGGGGTAGGATGTGGGCTGGATTAGGTCTGAACCGTCTCCACAGTGCCCAGAACATAGTGTGTTCTGGAGAAATAGGTACTGAATGGAAGTCATCCTAGTTCCTCCAGCAGATGAAGCAGGAGGATCACAAGTTCAAGGCCAGCCTTGGCTACTTAGCATGACCTAGTCTCAAAATACAAAAGAATGAGGCTGGAGGTGCAGCTCAAGTGTGGGGCACTTGCTTAACAGGCATGAGGCCCCGGGTTCCTTTCTCAGCACTGAAAAAGGAAAAATTTGAATGGCTACTGAAAGAAAAGAGGGAAGGGAAGATGGGAGAGAGGAATGGATTTAGCGCAGTGGGGGAAACACAAGGCCTGCTTTATACAAAAGACAGCATTGCAGAGACCCCCGGATGAAACTAGGGAGTTGGCTGGAGAAACAGGAGCAAGGCCACCCTCTCATGGGGTCACGAGCTCCCAGCCTCCCCACCTCCCAACCTGGGCAGCAGGACCCTGACTCTCATCTCTTTGGGAAGGAAAGCGGGAGGTGGGGTCCAATCCAGGGCACAGGGCAGATACCTGTCTGGTCTTCTCTGGTTCAGGGTAGCCAAGAGATACAAACTCAGCACAAGCACAGTTCTTTTTCTTTTTCTATGTTATTTATTTGCAGTGCTGGGGATCAAACCCAGGCATGCTCTACCACCAAGCTACATCCTTAGCCCTTTTAAAAAAATTTTTGAGACAAGGTCTCCATACGTAGCTCAGGCTGGATCAAACTCAGATCCTCCTGCCTCGGCCTCCTGCAGCCCTGAGATTACAGGTGGACACCAGCACGCCCAGCTCACAATCATGGCTCTTCATGGTCTCTCCCGTGGTCTGAGGTCGTGGCCCCCAATCCCACTTACACACACCAAGATAGATGCCTGTGCCCCAGACCTGGGTCCTAGAGGTCGTACCCCACCATTTCTTCCAATTGTGTCCTTCCCTCCACCCCAGCCCCTCTTCTGTCCTCCACACAGCAGCCTCCTCGCCCTTCTCCTGTGTCCACACGGAGTCCTGTCCTTTCTGTAGACACCGTCACTCCCCACTGGCCCTTCTTGCAGGGCTCCCCACAGCCCCAGGCCTTGCCTCCTGGCCCCCAGGGTCACCCTTGCACCGTTACACCTCTGCTCTGGCCACTCCCTAGAGTGACCCCTCCCCACCTCTGGGCTTCCACACACCTGCTCCCCTCAGCTCCCAGACATCAGCCCTGGACACACCTCTTCATCCCTCATCCCTCAGCCACCCAGCTTACGTGGCCACCGCTACTTCCCAGGATCTGCACGTCCCAGCCCCTTGTGCAGGGAATGAGAATACGGGAGCCTGTCGCCTGTTGGAGCAGGTGACCGATCCCGCCTGTGGCCCTCTGCAGGGAAATGCATGAAGATCTTGGCCCAGTTTCCCTGCCAGACAAAGGCAGACTCTAGCTCTCCGTGGTGTGAAACCCTCCAGCTGGGAGCAGGCCACAGTGGTACTGCTGGGGGGCCTGAGGAAGGGGGAACAGGCCTGGCAAGAGGGTCAGGAGGAGGAAAAGGCGAGACAAATGTGGGTGGCTGGGCTGGTGGGGACAGGGGGAGCCCGCATTGCTGACCCTCAGCTCCTACCCCTTGCTGTCACTGACCACTAACAACGAGTCCATCATCCCTATTTCCAGATGGGGAGACTGAGGCTCAGAGCAGAATGGTAAGCTAACTGGGGTACTGGAATGCAGGATGAGATGGGGATGGAGGATTTCAGTGATGCACAGAAGATGTTTATTTAAACAATGTCCTTTTCTTTTTCTGTCTACATATCCTGGCTGTCTTCAACAGCTCCAGCACTACCAATTCCTAGGCCAGCAAAGGCGCATGGAGGTACAAGTTTCAGTTTCCCCCCAAAAAGGCAAAGAACAGCACCAAGCGGCCTTTCTCGCTGCAGCTATATATTTCCATGGTCCCTGTTTTTGAAAAGACCATCTGTTTAAAGACACTACTGATATTGGTTTCTCATTATTTCCAGCAATATATTTCCTTTACATATATATTTGTGCATTTAAAATATTAAGTGAATCATATGGATGGTATTCAGTAGTGCCAAAATCCACAGCGACCCCACTCACTCCCTCAGACCACTGTGTATGTGTGACTCAGCCTCCTCCTGGGCAAAGTCCAGAAAGTAGTGTGTGTGTGTGTGTGTGTGTGTGTGTGTGTGTGTGTGTGTTACTGGAAGTTGAACCCAGGGCCTTTCCACTCAGATACATTCCCAGCCCTTCTTTAATTTTTGATTTTGAGGCAAGCTCTCACTACATTGCTACATTCCCCGGGGTGGGCTCAAACTTGCAGTCCTCCTGCCTCAGCTTACCAGAGTGCTGGGATTACTAGCATGCATCCAGCTGAAGACATGAGACTGTGTTTGCTTCATTCATGGATTTGCCCCAAGTAGCTTAGACAGTGCCTGGCATATTGTGGCTGCTCAATAAAGATGTGTTAGGTGAAGTCTGGGACTATACAGGAATGGGGCATTGAAAACTTGCAGTCTGCCCCAAGGATTCTCGTCTCTGTACTAAACTGCTATGACCCTAGTGTTGTCTTGTGCTCCGAGATCCGGCGAGCCCTGAGTGTGAGGGCAAGAAGCCGAGCTTGCAGGACTCCCGACTCGGTGGCGCTCCGGAGCCAGGCCTCCGGGTTCTGGATGACTCTGGAAGGAGGCTGCTACTGTGTGCCACAGCCAGGACCCTGCGCGAGAGCAGCCAGGATGGGGCAGAGAGAGGGAGAGAGAGGAGGAAGGAGGAGGACGGCCGGCAGACAGCTAGAGGAGGAGAGAGAAGAGAAAGCGCTGAACAGAGAGAGAACTGACGAGGAAGGTGGGAGAGGAAAGAAAAAACAGGAAAAGAGGGAAGAGAAGAAAGAATGGGGAGGAAGAGAGAGTACAGAGATGCAGAGAAGAAGGGAAGGAGGGAAATCACACACACACACACACAAAGTCTGACCCTCCTGGGCCCCGTCTGTCCCGCCAGGACACAGGGATGGGCTTCCCCGTGCCTGCCCTGCTGCGTCTGTGGGTCGCCCGGGCCCCAGCCCCTCTTCCCCTCCTGCGGGCGCAGTGTGACAGGACAGAGCCCTCTGCGAAGGCACCTGCTGAAGACAGGAGGTGGAGTGCCACAGGCACCGGGGCACGCAACACCCAAATCAGGCGCCGATGCCAGGGCTTCAGAGAGAGACGCTGGCGGAGCCCCTCCTCTGCCAGGTGTCCACGCGATGTTTCCTGCGATGTTCACAGCAGTCTCAAAAGGTAGGTATGAGAGCCTCATTCCACAGAGGAAAAAAAACTGAAGTCCAGCAAGACTATATAGTGTCACCAGATCAAGCGAGAAAGGGTTAATAAAGATTGGATGAATGGGTGGGTGGGTGGATGATGAACAACGGATGGGTGGATGGTGAATGGACAGGTATGTGAAAGCTGTATGGATAGATGAGGGACTGTGGATGAATGGGGGGACGGATGATGGGAAAATGGGTGAGTAGATGGATGGACAAAGGGAAGTAGAGAGAGCTGACAGTCTGAGGCACAACTGCATGGCAAACAGCCCATCCTGATGAAGGATGCATCTCCTCTCCTCTCAAATCACTCCAACATCCTCCACCTTCCACAGCCCAATCCTGCGCCAGCCACGTTCCTCTAACTCAACAGCAAGGTGGGGACTACTGACAAGACCTGAAGGAAAATACAAGCAAAACCTCAGAAATGGGTGACACATGGGATAGAAGGATCCAGAAGGTGAGAAGGAGGAGCCACTCCAGGTGGGCTGCAGTGGGGTGGCCACTACTACCCCAGGAGGGGCAGGCCGAGGCCCTGGGGGTGAGGAGGGCAGGTGACTGAAGAAAAGCAATTTTCCTTTGTCTTGAAGGCCACAGGTTGGACACAGAGGGCCGATATGGACACTCACACTCTGCCAAGGCCACAGAGGCAGGGGCGAGGATGGGGGGAGCAAGGAGGTTCACGCAGGGGCTCCAGGTAGCAGCTGGGGAGGGGCAGAGGGCAAGGGCAGGTTCAGGGTCCTTAGGGAGGTGCCCTTGTCAGGCCCAGACATGGCACCTGTGACAAATGAACCACCCAGAGTATGCAAGTGGACCCCCAGAGATGTGGATTGAGGTTTTACAATGAGGGAAGAAAACTATATTGAGCTATGGAAGACTGGTTCAGGTTTTAAGTGGAGAAATCAAAGTTTCTTTTGTTTGTTTACACATTCAGAAATACTTGTGGAGTTGGGTATGGTGACAGTACGCCTGCAAGCCCAGCACTTAGGAGGCGGAGGTAGAAGGGTCCTCAGTTTGAGACCAGTCTGGGAGGCTACATAGCAAGTTCAAGGCCAGCACACAATACCTAGTGAGACCCAAATAAATACATAAACAAACAAATGAATGCGTATCGAGCACCATAAGTATCATATCTTCCTATTCCACAGTGGCAGGCTCATAAAGAATGCCCCAAGTCCCCCAGCTCCCAGCCGCCCAGCACAGCATGTACCGGACAAGCGACCCACCCACTCACCAAATCCCCCGGGAGTGACAGGACCAAGTGTACAGGGTGTCAGGTTCTCGCCGCCCCTGCCCCTGAGGCCAGCTGGCCCAGCAGGGGCCTGCCCAGCTGCCCAGGAGCAGGAGGCCTCCCCCAGTGGCCCTGTGCCCCTGAGTGCCCTGGGATGTGTGCACACAGACTTGCACAATAGGAATCTGTGTCACCCCAGGGTCCATGCCTCACAGCCACCGGCTGTGTGACCTTGGTAGGACCACATTCCAAAAATGTTCACCCCAGCCAGGGAGGGTGTCATTTGTTCAGCCACCTTCTGCTAGGAACCTTCTTTGTTCCTGCCAGTCTCAACAACATTAAGACCTGTCCAGGGTCGCTGCCAGAGTCCCCTCCAGTGACAGATTATCAGCAAAAGGTTTCCAGGCAAGGGCTTCTGAGAAACACATGAGCGGAGGTAAATCAGTCACAGGTCACAAATATATAATCTTCACAACACCTTTGGGGATGACCAGGGTGCCAAACACAAGCCCCCTTGGATAAGTGGGGAAATAGAGGGGCATGGAGCCGGAGTTTGCTGCAGGTCACATAGAAACTCTGAGAGGATCCAGGTCTTGGGCTCACAGCCCACAACTTCCAGTTAGGAGCCACTATCCTGCTTCTGCTTCACCTGACCAAAAGGGAGGCAAGTGGCTGCGAGGCCTGAGTCTCTCGGAGAGAAGGAGTAATCGCGTCCCGGGAGGTGTTCAGGGATGTCCAAGGAAGCCAGGAGGGTCCCTTGTCCCCTCTGACCACCTCCCGCTCCTTCCAGACAGGAGCCAGGGTTAGAAAAGGGAATGGCCCAGGGTCACACAAGGCTTTGAAGTGTGCTAAATTTAAAACCACAGTGTCGCCCTCAGGACAGAGCTAAAACCCCCGGGGCACAGGGGCAGACTCCGGCCAAGCCAAGAGCTTCCTGCGGCTCAGATCCGACGGAGCAGGGATGCAGGTCCAAAGTGGACCCCGGAGAGAGGATCCCCAAGGCAGCAGTGACTCTGGGCTGTGCCTGCCCATCCTGGACCCCAGTTTCTGCCTACGGGCCACCGCAGCCGGGGGCCAAGGTCAAAGTCCTCTTTGCAGCCTGCAGGAAGCACAGGCTGAGGCCTGAGTTTGGGCCTCCATGTTTCCACCTGTAAAAAGGGCATCAGAATCAGCGCTGCTGCGCTGAATGGCAAGAAGCCTGAAAAGAGAGCAGAGTCGACATCCTAGCTGGTGCGAGTTCTCTTGTTAATACTCCTGTTGTCATCGTCATCTTCTTCGCTCTCTATTCAGCTTTTTTGCCATCCACGTGACGCAGCAGAAGGCAGGAAGGAAAGAACTGGCCCGGGGAGGTAGACTCCCACCACCCTGGGGAAGTGAAAGGGCCGGAGGACAAGGCAGAGCTGGAGCAGACCCGGGCTGCTCCCACATCAGAGGCGTGTCCAGCAGCACCACCGCCAGGTCAGACACATTTGGGGCCTACAGCGGGAGTTACAGGAGAGCAGCGGTAAGGGGCCGTGACACGCCGGGCAGGGCACTGGTGTGAAATCGCCACTTCCCAGGTGGGGAAGTAGAGGCACAACACCCACGCCCTGTCGCCTGCCGGAGATTCCAGAGCCAAGCAAATGATGAGGTCTGGACTTGAGCCAGCCCCCAACAATGCCGAGATCTTCTGCCCCAGCCACCCGAGCCCTGTCCCTCCTCTGCAGCTTCCCCAGGGTCCGACTCCAGACGGTGGCACTTCTTCCCTTCCTGTCACCCAGATGGTGCCTGGCTCTTTGTCTTAAGGCGTTTCCCCCTCGCCTTTTCTTTTTCTCACTTTCTTTTTGCTTTTTTCTTTTCTTTTCCCTGTTCGAAGGATGGAGGAGCGACTCCCTAGATGGCACTAGGGAACAAAAGGGCTGCTGTCAGCCAGCCCTGCAGCAGCCCCACCACCCAGAGCCGGGGGATATGGAAATGAGCTGGGGCGCATGCAAATGAGGCTCTGGGGAGATTTGCATGGAGCCTGCGGGAGGGGCCAGGCGGAGCAGGTGGGGAGGGCCGTCCAGCTCTCTGCCAGGCCCCCTTGGGGTCCTCCCCCATACCTGGGGTCTCCTGGCCAGCTTCTCCTTGGGGAGTCTCCCTGAACCCTCTGGACTTTGCAGCTTGAACTGTCTGGGCAGCTGTTGGGGTTTAATCCTTCCTATCTGTGTAAATAAAATTAATTTTCTGTTTGTTGCCTCACTGTACCAACACACACAGCCGGTTGTATTATTTTTAATCAAACGTGGAGGCTAAGTTTGGGAGGCTGTTACTTGACAAGGTTTGTCTGTGTAACAACTGAGTAAGAGTAAAGATGGAAAATACACCAAGGTGGCTCAGCCAGCCCCACGCTGAGAATTCGGGAGCTGACTTCACGGTGTCTTGCATGGTGCTGAGTGCGAGGTGGAGTGCTGGGGCCCCAGCGACCCTCCCAGGGAGCCGGGGTGGGATGGTGATAAGTACAGAGCAGGAAGGATATAACATAGGAATGAATGGATAAGGGGAAAGGGGGGAGGAGGGGAGCAGGACGGGAGGACTGAGTAATGGATGGACGGATGGTAGATGGATGGTGCATGGATAGGTGGATGGGTGGGTGTGTAGATGGATAGTTAGATGGATGGATGGATGGAAGGATGGATGGATAGATGGATGGATGGATGGATAGATGGATGGATGGATGGATAGGTGGATGGGTGGGTGTGTAGATGGATAGTTGGATGGATGGATGGACAGATAGAAGGAAAGAAGAGAGGGAAGAAAGGGAGAACAGAAGGGCTGAATAATGATGAATGAATGGGAGATGAGTGGATGGATGAAAGGATGAAAGGATGTGCAGGAAGAAGAAAGGAAGGGAGAGTGGGAGAAAGGAAAAAAAGGAAGAAAAGGGGAAGGGGAAAGGAAGGTACATTCATTCATTCCAGCTGTATTACCAACTGCGTGCTGTGTCCCCAGAGACTCATATGTTGAAGCTGTACCCCCAGTGAGAGGGGCTGTGGTTTGGACAAGGGCCCCCCAAATGTCTGTGTGGTACAGGCTGGTCCCTGGGGTGGTGCTAGGGGAAGGTGATAGCCCTCAGGAGGTGGGGCCTAGTGGAGGGCTGTGGGTCACTGAAGGTGAGCCTGCCCAGGTGACAATGGGACCCAGGCTTACCCTGTCAGTCTCCCTGACCCTAAAGCCCTCAGCCTCGCCAGAGTCTCAGACAACAGCACAGTTCGTCATGGACTGGAACTGCCAACACAAACCTTCTTGCTATGTGAGTCCATTATCTCCGGTGCTTTGTTCTAGTGATGGGAAGTTGACTGACACAGCAGGAATTAGGAGGTGGGGACTCAGGAGGTCATCAAGGCATGAGACTGGGGCCCTCATGATGGCATTAGTGTCCCCTGTTCTGTGTGAAGAGTCAACAAAGCCCAACCATCTCAGGGGGACCTGAATTTGTTGTCACCCGACCTCAGACTTCTACCCTCTGGAAATGGAAGGAATAAATTTCTGTCACTTAAGCCACCCTGTTACGGTCGTTGGTTGTAGCTCCCTAAACGGACAAAACCGAGTCGCCATAACAAACCCTACAGAGTGGTGTTTCCCCAGCAGAGATGTTTCCTTGGAGTTCCAGAGGCTGAAGTCCAAGATCAAGGTTCTAGCTGTGCTGGCTTCTTGTGCGGCCTCTTTTCCTGGCTGCAAACAGCCACCTTCTCACCAAGGGCGAAGTGCTTAGGCAGACTTTCCTTCAGCTCCAGTCTCTGCCTGCACGCAGGCTGACCTCCCTCCAGTGCCTCCCACGGGCTCTGTGGCCAGAAGCACAGGGCCACAGACCGCCAGCAGCAGGGCGTTTACCTGCAGGGCCTCTGAGACAACCAGCTGCTGGCATTTAAGTGCCACCCAAATGCACACTCAAGGCAAAAGAAGGTAGCAAGCACTCCTGAGAGATAATCCTGCAGAGAGCCCACTTTACAGCCTTGCAAACAGAGGCCACAGGATGCTCAGACACATTTTACTCCCTCACTCCATACTTAATGAGCCCCTCTCCTGTGCCAGACTCTAAAGACTGGTGAGGCAGAGATGGGGGGTGTCCCTTATTTTCAAGGCCACACAAGGAGAGAGTGGTCAGGCCAGGGTGAGCACTGGCTAGTAGGAGGACCAGAATCCAGATGCGCCCCAACCCATCCTATCCCTGCCTGTGTTGTGGACAGACCCAGTCTTACCGCCATATTTCCTTCTCTGTCACTGCCCCTGAACAGCCTCCTGTCAACTGCCCTCCAGCCAAGGGACAGCCAGGCCGACCCCAGGCTCTGAACATGTCCCACAGAGAGGTTACACTTCCGGAGGTAACAACTGCCTAGTGGTTACTGCTGGGCCCTTCAAATGGGTTTCCTGATGATCTGAGGTCTTGTTCATATTCTATCAATAAATGAAATTCCCAGCCCCACATTTCCATGGAGCATCTGGAAGGTGAAAAAAAAATCTCATCTCTAAACCTCAATGTCTTGTTGGATAAGATTCTGTGACTTAGAGCTCTCTCCTCTTCGCTGCACTTGAATATTAAATGTTGTATTAATAGCTCGCTCTTAATTATCCATGAGTAATGTACTACGGCTCGGAAATTAATGAAGGGAAGGACCCAGTCGAGAATATTTCCCTCTCCTCTGGGTGCCTCTGGGCTGAGGGGAGGGGGGAAATTTGCATATGATTTGCATGAGATGTGGGTCTGGTCTGTGGACTGGGAGGGTGGAAGGAAGACTGTGTAGGCCCAGCTGTGGGGGGCCAATGTGGGGACCCAGCCACTTTCCAGCACTTTTCAGCGAGAGAATCCATTTCTACCTCTGTCTCCTACTCACCCGCTTTTGCCCACACGGATCTGCCTGCCAGGAACATCCTTCCTGCCCAGCTCTAGGCTGTGCACTGTACATTCCTCCCAAAACCCAGGTTGAAATTTAATTGGCATCGTGATATTAAAAGGTGGGGCCGTCAAGAGATGACTAGGCCTTCAGGGCTGATGGAGTAGTGTCATTGTTGTAGGAAGAGATGAGTCATCTGAGAGCAGGTCCCCTCCCGATAAAAAGAGACGCTCAGTCCCTGTTCTTCCCCTACCCCTCGGGCATTCCCTTCCCTTGGCCTTGGCCAGACCCTGGCACCTCGACATTGAACCTGTCACTCTTCAGAACTGGGAGCCAAATACAACTCTGGCCTTTATAAATGACCCAGTCTGCAGTGTCCTGTTACAGCATCAGAAAACAGAACAAAACAGTCTATGTGTGGGACAAAAACTACAACAATAACTTCCACGTATCAAGGATGATTTAACACTGTGACACACACACAACTGTGTTCATGTACTGAACACACACATGCAAATACAACTGTGCACACACACATTTATTCGCTATTTTCAAAAATAAGCTTCAGAAACAGGCTGGCGGGGCCTCACAAAGTCAAACGTAGGGGTTGGGGATTTAGCTCAAGTGGTAGAGCGCTTGCCTAGCACGTGAAAGGCCCTGAGTTCGATCCCCAGCACCAAAAAAAAAAAAAAAGGCAAATGTAGGTAAACACTTGGATACAAAAGTCCAGAGCAACATGATGGTCCGAAAGTGGAAACGACCCAAGTGTTCATCGACTAACAGATGGAGATACAGAGTATGGTCCTTCCGTCCAGTGGAATATCATTTAGCTGTGCAAAGAAGTGAGGGATTCACTCCTGCTACAGCGTAAATGAACCTCAGAGACATCTCACTGAGTGAAAGCAGTCAGACACAAACCATTGCACAGTGCACTCACTCTGTTTAAACGAAGAGTCTAGAACATGCAAATCCACAGAGACAGGAAGTAGAGCTGCGGCTGTGGAGAGCTGGGGAGATGAGGGAGATGAGGGCGGCAGCTAAGGGTACTGGGTCTCTTTCTGAAGTGATGAAAATGTTCCAAAAGTTACATGGTGCTGGTTGCACAACTCTTGAATACACTGAGAACTATTGATTTATATACTCAGACAGCCGAATTGGGTGGCATGTGACTTATGTCTCAGCAGAGCAGTTCCAAAACATCACCACATTTTACCTGCAGTCCCATTCGTCCAGGACCTGGCAGATCTTGTACCCACTGCCTGGACCGCCCTTCCCATCTCCCTCCCTCCGGCCCGGTGGTAGGCCTCCCTTGGGGACTGAGAAACAGAGCCCAGAATGAGAACATGAGGGAGCTGTGGAGACCTGATCCACGGACCCACTGTGCCCCTGACAGACTGCATGACCCGTTCAGGTGACTTCGGGATCCAAGCATCCAGAGTCCCAGCACGCGGGGCCGGTGTGATGTGCTGGGGTCAGGAGGGCACTCAGCTCGGCACTGCCCTGACCTGGGTGCCCAGTGAGCTGCGATCCTCGGCGCCTTCCTGCCAGGACACTGAGGTCACTGGCAGGCTGAGCAAAGCAGGACATAGCCAGCCCGACTCTGGCAGGTGCCCCAGGACAGGGGTGACACTGAGGCCACTTGGGGCAGCATGCAGGCACCTGACCAGGCCAGGGGAGGGATTTTCTGTTCCCATCTCCCTGCAGCAAGGCAAGTGGTCCCCATTCCCCGCCCCAAGTCCAGGGGCTGCGGGCTGTGGCCGAGTGGTCCCTGAAGGGACCCCACAAGGGCAACGCGAGGGTAGTGGCATCCAAACATGTGGCAAGGGGCTGGGCTTGCCAAGCCACAGACCACCAGCCTCTTCCCAGGGCAACCAGTGACCTTTTCCAATGTGAATGTGGGCATGTCCCTCCCTTGCTTAAAACCCTCTGCCTGCCTCTCACCGTAGCCACCAAGCCCTGGGTGCCTGGGCACTGCCAGCTCTCTGGCTCCGTCTTTTTCTCTCCTTCCCTCACCTCTGCTGGTCTCTGCCCTTGCTGTCCTCTTCTTCTCCTCCTCTGCCTCAGCTCAGAGGTCACCTCCCTGAGAGGCCATCTCTCTGTCCCCACCTAGAAGAGCCCCCTCTCTCCTTTCCTTGACTTCACCTTCATCTATAGGTGGCATCTGCCCATCTCAAGTGCAACAGATACACAAGACAGGCCCCTGGGTCCCGGTCCCTGATTAGCTAGGAGACCTGAGCAGGTCACACCGCCCCTCAGATGATAGGTTGGAGCTTTTGAAAGTAGAGGAGTTGCCTTTAATCAAAGTTGTGGGTGCCCCCAACACCTCCATCAGCTAGCCACAGGGTTGTCTGGGCTCACGATGGGGTTCTGGGACCCCCAGAGACCAACATCCCCTTTGCCACCCTTCCCTACGAGGTTGTGGGGCTCCTGAGACCTCAGAAACCAGCCACATGCACCAGGAGTCTCCCGTGGCCGTGTTTCTGAGCACATTGATTTCCCTGGTGTGATATGAAGCCGTATCCTCAAGTCCGAGGCCCGGCGGGTAAAGAAAACCCCAGAGGACAGGCAGGTAGGGACGCTGACTGCCGCTCCTCTCCTGCCTCCTGACCCTCTGCATCCTGGCCACGGGCGTCCAGCTTCATTCATTCTCACCCACCCACAGGCCCACTTCATGAGGTCCACAAGCCCTCTGTGGGTGCCCCGGCTCCGTGGGGTGCTGAGGGTCCAGCCAACACGGAGCAGATAGGCCCTGGCCCTCACGCCGCTGTCTGTGGCCAGTGGCCCGGTGTCCAGGGTCGCTCCGTGTGTGGTGTCCAGGTGGGTGTTGCTGGCCCCACGGGGGCTGGGACTGTCACCTCTACTATGGTTTACATGTTGTTCATTCCCCAAGGCTCATGTGTTGGAAGCTTGGTCCCACCGTGGCAGGATTAAATGGTGGGACCCTTGCAAGGGGAGACCAGGAGAAGGTGACTAGATCATGGGTGGTCTGCCCCTAGGAGGGGTTCATGCCGTTTTCATCGACTCCAGTTCTCCAGGGAGTGAGTGCTATAAAGAGAGCACCCCTCACCCCCAAGTGCTCTTGGCTTTCTGTTTTACCACTTGATCTTTCCTGATCCTGCCATGACTCCATCCACCATGACGTCACATGGCCAGGGGGACCCTCAGCAAAGCCAGCTTTCCACCTCCAGAACTATGAGCTGCACAACTTTCTTTCTTCACAGATGATCCAGCCTCAGATATTCTGTTATGGTAACAGAAAACAGACTCGTGCGCCTTCCTTGGCAACCTCTCTGCTCCAGTTTTTGCAGTCATTTCTTCACTGTCATTGTCTCACAAAGACTGAGGCCCATCAAAATACACAAATCTGTCTGGCAGTTCCTTTCCACCCCACCTTGGATGGATGCCATTAGATATTCAGGGTGCTTACTGATCTTCCTTCTCTCTTTCATTTGACATTAGATACTATTTTTTGAGTTTACCAAAGTAGCACATACTTATTTTAGCTGATTTGGCAATTTAGACATACACCTTGCTACTGGCCCTGTGACATCAAGCGGAATACTTCTCTAGAACCCTTAATGGTGTCACCTGTGATGTGGGCACAGTCCTGTGCCCACATCACAAATGCTTAAGGCCTAAAAGAGGCCTCATGTGGATGCATTTAAAGCCTTATCTGGCACAGAGGAAATCCAAAAGCAGTGCATTATGTGTCGAATAGCCCTGATCTAAAATTCTTGGAGTTTTTCAGATTCTGGAATATTTGCATATATATAATGAGATATCTTGGGAATGGAACCCAAAGTCTAAAGACAAAATTTATGCTTCAAACTTTCCTTATCCTCCTAGCTCGAAGGTCATTTTATACCCTATTTTTAGTGTTCTTGTATTTTGACTGTGATCCATCACTCGAAGTCAGGTGTAGAATTTTCCAGATGTGGTATCATGCAGGTGCTCAAAAAGTCTCCAATCTTGGAGTAATTTGAATTTTGGATTTTTAGATTAGCGATCCCCAGTGTGTAATAGGAAGACTAAAAACAGATTCATAGCCTTCAGGGGGAATCCCAAAGCAACAGCTTAGGTTAGGTCTTTCCACATGTTTTCTCTGCACAGATGGGGGAGGGGGATGAGAGAGGGAGAGAGAAGGAAGGAAGAGAGAGAACAACAATATTTTTAAATAAAAGTTGAGATCAAATGGGCTGGGGGTGTAGCTCAGTGATAGAGCACTTGTCCAGTATGAGTAAGACCTTATGTTTTACCCCCATCACTGAAAACAAAAATTGAGATCACATTATAATTCTATTTTATAATTAGATTTTTTTCTTCGTTTAGCACCTTGGCTATTTGGCCACAAAATAATATCACTTTGCATTTATAATGGCTTTTCATCTTTTAAATACTTCAATGGCTATGAAAAGTTTGAGCATCTTCCCACCTGCCTGTTCTGTGTGAGAACACCTCTTTGCTCACCCCATCACCAACATTGGATATTGTGTCAGTCAGCTACTGCTGTGTAACAAAATCCCTACAAGACTTCGAGCAGCAGGCATCTAGGATTACTAATGTGTCTGAGGTCCTTGGTGGATCTGGTGGGCACAGCATCACTTAGGCACTGTGGCTGACTGTAGATTATAACAGGCTACCCACTTGCCTGGGGCTTGCATCTGCACCCCAAAGTCCCTCCTCTCCAGGGCAGTCTGGGCTTGGGCCTGCCAAGCCAACACAGATGCAGAGAGCATACACAGCTGCCAGGCCTCTTGAGGCATCTACTGCTATGCAATCACATCTGCTGGAGTCCAGCAGGGCAGATCCAGTCACCTGACTGTGCCCCCTGCAAGGTAGAGAACAACCCCCTCTGGAGGACAGGAGCTGTAACGCCACACCGCAAAGGGAGCAGACACGGGAGCGACAGAAAACAGAAAGCGTTTTTGCCCTCAATTTACAACATTAAAATTTAACTCCTAATTAATCTTTTTAAATGTTTACCCATTTTATAACCTCAGAAAGTATGTTTTGATGCCCATTCTTAGGCGAACTCTTAGTAAGATGCCTTTTATTCCTTGGGTCTGTTTCATCGGTGGTCTCCGCATGCCCCAATCCCAGACTTCACAGTCACTGGCTGTGGTCCCCTCGGGCATCCTGCCCGTGCCCTGGGAGCGGCCTGGAAGCTGCCAGCACCCACACAAATTCCCCTCCATAATGAATAGGCCAGGAGCCTGCAGGCCGCCCACTCTGCTCTCCCCCGGGCCAGCCCCATGATGACACCATCCATCACTGCCACCCTCAGTGGCTGGGCGCCCCGGGCCGGCCAGGGAGGGAGGAAACGCTGCCCACAGCTCAGTGGAGCCCTTAATGATTACGTCAAGTGGCAAGCCATTTATTAGTCTCCTTAGCAGCCAAAAGAAATAAGGCCCAAGAAGACGGCAAACACTTTGGGGGACTGTGGTTTGCTTTTTTATGACTGCTTCAAGCCTTGGACACTGAGAGGGACACGGCATTGGTGGCGAGCCTTGGGGATGTGAGGGGGTGGTGGTGCAGGGATTCTGAGCCCTGAGCCTGTCTCTGCCAAGAGAATATGGGCCCAGAGAGTTTGCATCTGCCTGAGATCACAGAGCATCTTGGCTGGGGACCTCCCCAGGACCACTTCGCATTGTGGTTTGCATTTCTGTTAGCAGATACTGTGATTAAATTGCCTCAGAACCTTCTTTGGAGATAGGTGCGTAGAAAGAAGTCATGAGGAGACGTGGTAGGAGAGAGGGATACAGGGTGCTCTGGAATCAGAATGAGAATAGCAGGCTGTGCCACTCGCTGAGCCTCAGTTTTCTCATCAGTAAAATGGGCGTGATCAGGGCCAGCCTCACAGATGTGGGAGCTCTACAGCTGCACTGTCCCCTGTACTCCTAAGGCCTCTGTGCGGGTTGAGACATGGAAGCTGCACTGTGTAAAATGGTACAGACGTTTTCTATTTGAATATTTCAAATTCGGTGTGTGTGCATGTGTGTGTCACTGGGGATAGAACCCAGGGCGCCTTACAATCCCAACCCCAGTTTTTATTTTGAGTCAGGATCTCACTAAGTTGCCCAGGCTGGGCTTGAACTTGAGATCCTTCTCAGTAGCTTGGATTATAGGTGTACACCACCATACTCATCTATCCACCCCCTCCACCTGCTTTTTGAACAAAGAGCCCTAAAGCTTTATTTTTTGCCAGGCCGTTGAAATGCTGTGGGTAGCCCGGGATGCCTGCTTGGCACCTGGGGGTCCTCGGGATCTCACCCTCTAACCACAGCGCCTTCTCCTCTTCCCTCCCATCCAACCCACCAGTGCTACCCAGGACCCATCTCTCCCTGTTCCTGCTGTGGGTCCAGCGCAGCACCAAGCCCTTCCTTTCTGCCTCCTTCTCCTCCCGCCTCCACCTCAGCCTCAGCCCAGGCCCTGCCACTGCCCGTCTGGATTATCCGCCTCCGGGACTTGACCACTCATCACAGTGGCGAGCTGGGGCCACCCAGGCATCCACAGCAGGCCATACCCCTGGCTCTGAGCTCTAGGCATCCCTACCAAGCCCAAGTCCCACCTGAGCACCCTGTGTACTGAGTGCTCCCGGGGACCAGGGCCCGGGCTCAGCACCTTACGTGGAGTATCTCATTTATTCACCATGAATATCTTCAACGTGAAGGAACAGAGGCCTAGGCAGGTCATTCACACACTCCAGGTCGCACAGACTGGCCCCTGCCCACGCCCTGGACCTTTGCAGAAGCCAAGGCTTCCCCCAGGACTGCCCTCCCCAAAGGGTTTCATCCACTTCACTACTCTAGATCTACCTGCCGAGGCCGTGAGGGGCTGAAGGATTGTGTCCCTCACTTGCTGTGTGGCTGCGGGTAGGTCACTCCCCTCTCTGGGCTTTATTTCCTCTTGACTCTGAAGGGGTGAGCTCTGAGCATGCAGTGAGCATGAGACTCAGGCCCCCGGACTGGCTGCAGCTGTGTCAAAGGGGCAGGACAAGGGAGACGCCCCCCACGGGGCTGAGGTTATATCTGGGCCATGACTAAGTCTGCCCGGCCCGGGCCCATCTGTCTGCCCACATCCGCCGCTGTGAGGAGGGGCAGGGCCCTTGTCCCGTTCAGGCCCACGTGACTTCTCCTCCCCAAAGGGCAGGCCAGGGCGCCTCTGCTGCCTCGCAGGAGGCCCCTCTGGACCACACCCTTCCACCCCGGCCCTGGGCTGACCGCAACCTTGAGCCTGTCCTGCGTGCGGCCAGCAAGCAGGCACCCACCGTCCCCTGATCCTGGTGACCACGGCCGGCCTGTGCTGACTCTGCAGAGCGTCGCCCAGAAGTTTCACAGCAACCCTGCGAGGCGGGTAGTCGTGTGCAATCCCCATCACAGCCGGTTCAGGGCCCACCAAAGACCACGCGGCCCCTCGGTTGGGGCTACCCAGCCCTGGAGGCCGCAGGCTGGAGTCACTGAGCCTTACTGCCCCCCGTGCCCTGCACCTGGGGTCGGGGCAAACGGGACCAAGAACGGGACCAAGGACGGGCCCAGAGCCGGCTCTCATGAAGTGACCATTTGCAAATGCACACATTCCAGTGACCATCTGTCCCTCTCCCTCACCAGGGCGAAAACCCACCTGGGACGCGAGCTACCCACACGCTGTAACAAAAGCAGGTGCCCATCCTCTCCCCTGTCGCCCTGTCCCACGGTAAGCTGTGGGACCTGCGGCAGGTTGCTTCGCCTCTCTGGGCTGCCTTTCTCACTCATCCATACACCTTGCAGGCACAGTCAACCAGGGAGCTTATTGGCTGGAACCTCAAAACCACTCGTAGAGGTTGGCAGATGATTCCCATTATCCAGATGAGGAAACTGAGGCTCAGAGAAAAGGAAGCTGAGCTCAAAGGCAGGAAGTGCATTCAGGGCACAGGAGAGGATGTGGGTGTCCACAGGGCAGAGGTGCTTCCTGCCCAGAGCCAGAGGTGGGGGCGGGGCCAGCCAGAAGGGACAGGCTTAACTCTTTCCTGGCTGCACTCCCCCTTCCTCTCCCTTCCCCCTCCTGAGACCCACCGAACAAAGCTGCCTTTATGCAGACTGTGGCTGCATTCTTCAGTGACACATGAGGACAAAGGCGGGGGCCACCGGCAGCGACAGGAAAGCCCTACCGCCCCAAACCGGTTTGCAGCCTTCCCACGCCCCGCCCCCACCCGCAGGCCTCCTTGGCCTCCCGCAGCCTGAGTCCTGGGCAGGGTCTCCCGACCCGCGGGCCCCTCCTGCCTGCCCTGGGGAGGGGCACTCCCCGGGTCCTCACCTTCTCGGGCCTCCGCGTCCTGCCTGGGCAGTGGGTGCGTGGCTGGCTCAGCGAGGTGGCACACAGAGGGGCCGCCGCTGGGGACTGGAGGGGCCATGGTGGCTGTTGTTACTGTCATTGGCCTCGAGGCCATTTCCAGCGCTCCACATGCTGCTCTCTCTGCCTGCAAGGTTCCCCTGTCTAGTCTCCTCCCTGGGCCACCTCCGCAGGTGCCTCCCTCTTCGGCTGACCCAGGGACTTCCGGTGTCGCCTGTGCCCTGTGCAGCCTGCTCACGGCCCGACGCCTCCAACTCTCAGGGCTGGCTAGCCCAGTTGCCCGGCAGGCTCAGCACCCCTCAGGGCGAAGCAGGGACATGTGGTACCCTGCCGTAGCCCCAGAGCTAGTCCTGCACCCAGCCTGGCTTGGACAGTGCTGTGACAAGGCTGGCTAAGTGGGTGGGTGGACAGATGGACAAATGGATGGATGGATGGATGGATGGATGAGCAAATGAACTGTGGGGCTTTGTTTCCCAGACTTACTAGACACAAAAGAGGGAAGGAAGGAAGGAAGAAGGGAGGGAGGGAAGGAGGGAAGGAGGGAAGGAATGAAGGAAGGAGGGAAGGAGGGAAGGAGGGAAGGAAGGAAGGAGAGAAGGAAGGAGGGAAGGAGGGAGGGAAGGAGGGAAGGAGGGAAGGAGGGAAGGAGGGAGGGAAGGAAGGAAGGAGGGAAGGAGGGAAGGAAGGAGGGAAGGAAGGAAGGAAGGAAAGAAGGGAAGAAGAAGGGAAGAAGGAAGGAGGGAAGCCCTCGGGAGCATGGGGAGAGGGAGAGAGAGGGGTGTCTCAAGCTAGGGCTGCCCCCAATCCCACCCCATTCCGGGCTTTGTCTCACCAGTGCTGGGGTCTGGAGCCGCACCACGGCATAAGACTGCAGCGTTTGGGTAAAAATAAGAAAAGCAGCGGCCTCCCTCTGCCTGTCCCCACCCCGCGCCCGGCCCGGCCCGGCCGGCTCCCAGCAGAAGGAGCTGCGCTGCCCTGGCCGGAGCCCCCCGAGCCCATCTGCCCCTCGGTGCCCAGACGGCGCTCAGGCCGCACCTGGTTTCGGGGCTCGTCTCTGGGAGCGTCCGCTGGAGAGCAGGCGGGACGGAAAACACACGGAAGAGAAACGGGGTCCAGTCCCCTCTGGAGCTGGCACCCTGAGCATGCAGCGGAAGAAAGGGCTCCTGAGATGAGCCGGCCAGATCAGGGAAGGGCGTGTACTCGAGGTCAAGCAGCAGCAGGGTCCAGCAAAGGAGAATCGGCCAGCCCGGCGCGCCCTTTCCAGCGCAAGTCAGCTGGCGAAGGCCAGTGACAGTGACGGAGACGGAGAGGGGAGAAGCAAAGTGGCACTGAGCTCCGGCCGTGCGCCAGGCCTCACCCGGGAGGCCGCCCTCCAAGGCTGCTGTCACCGGGAAGGGCTGCGGCCCCGGGCGGGCAGCACTGGGGTAGCGCTGAGCCCTGCTGAATCCTGAGCCCAGAAGGGGAACACACCGGAGCCATCACCCGGCTCCCGGTGGGTGCTCAGGTAATTAATGTAACAGGAAAAGAGGGAGCGAGGGAGGTGGAGGCAAGGAGGGGCGGCTCCCTGCCCTTGAGCTGCGCCCAGTGGCAGGTGGATAAAATATCTTCACACGAGACCAATAGCCAAGTCATCCTGGGGCCGCCGCCCTGCGGGGAGCGTGGGGTCCCCAGAGTGACCACAGCGTCCACCCTGAGTGTGAGACCCACCAGGCCCAGCCAGGCTCAACCTCAGCGTCAAGGTCCCGGAGCAGCTAGGGACAATCTCCAGCCGGGCTCCACCTCGGATGGGCGGCTCCCGGAGCTGCGGCCTTTCAACCGGGCATAAAGGCGGTGTCTAAAAACAAACAAATGACTTCCGGGGCAGAGGGCAGGGAAGCGGCTCCGGCGGGGCGTTTGGGCAGCACGTCAGCCATTCACTCTGGCGGGAGGGGACGCAGAGAATCAATCACGCGCCGTGTGTGTTTGCAATAGGGCATGTGTGGCTCTGACAGCAGAGGGAGACCCTGGGGAGGCCCCCCCGGGACACGTGTCCACCACCTGGGCCATCGCGCCCTGGGAGGCATGCTGCCGAGAGAAGAGGGCCCAGGCCCGGACATGAGGGGGACCGCGACCCCACCGCCAAGGGGGTGACACTTCCAGTGACTCGGCTTGGGAAGGCCCTGGCTGCCTGCCTGCCCAGCTCAGGTCCTGAGGGCCACGCAGGATGGTGGGGGTGTGTTTCTAGAGCACCACCCAGATGCGAATGCCATCCACCAGGCTCTCTAGATGAGGAGTCTACGTCTCTGGCATCTAATAGGTGCTCAATAAACTGAACTGTGTTCTTCTGCTTGCCCCCGGTCTGTCATTCTGTCTGTCCTTTTCACTGGTGCACCCCCAAATCCATCTATAATAACTGGCACACCCCATCCCTTCCCCCTTTCCCATCTGCTCACCCTCAGCATTTTCATTCCAAAGCAAGGGTGGGCTCCTTCCAGAAGGGAGTGTCGGGCTGGGAGAAAGCAGACCTGCTGGAGAAGCTGTCTGTCCCCTGTCTGTCCCCATTGTGAAGCTCCTTCTCGCAGAGCAAGCGGGCTGCAGTCTCCACCCTCGCCCACTCTTCTGAGGGGGCACTGAGCTCACCCCCTGGCCCCGTCTGTGCCCAGTATCTACAGAAAAGCAGCCAGGAGACTAAGCCGCCCAGCACCATTGAGCACATCAGAAGCCCAGCCAGCTGAGGGCACTGGCCAGGGTCACCCGGAACATCTACGGCAGCCCTCACCACCTGCATCATGGGGTGTTTTTGCATCCCCGAGGGCAGCTCCAGATCCAAGGCTCTGAAAGTGATAGACAGTGCCCCTACTGTCCCATCCGCCTCCCACCCCATTTTATAAACAAGGACCATGAGACTTGGAGAGCTGAGGTGACTATCCAGAGGGCTCAAGGCAGTGGGGACACTGGAGGGTGGCAGCTGGCTAACCACAGTTAAGGCTTTCATACGCCGGGTTTACATCATGCAAGAATCTAACCTAACAGTGTAATGGTAACTGGTTAGTCACCATCAATTTAAGCAGCACATTTGCGTCCCCAGGGGAGAGCGTGCGATGGGAGCTTTCCCACTCCGTCTGAGCTGGGCCTCTCCCTGGCGCCCTGTGTCTCTGCTCGTGCACATCTGGCTCCAGGTCTGCCAGGGAGAGTCCCACTCTGAGGCCCCTAAACTCAGGTCTTGGCTTTGCCTGCAGTTTGATGGGAGAAACACTGATGTGTCCCAGCTTGGGAGGAAAAACTGGCCATGCCTGGTGCGATGTCTGATGTGACAGCGTCACGAGGAGTTTTGAAGGGCATCTTTACGTGATTTTCCCCTTACACACCTGATCCCACTGGCTTCCAGCAGCCAGAAAGGAAATAAGACACGGGACACTTTAAAATCTTTTTACCAAAATACATTCTACATGCATGAAGATGGACAGACTGTGAGTGTAGCGTGTGATGGTTGTTTCACCAAATTGAAATCCCTCCCTCAAAGTTACGGCTTTTGTCTAGATGGGCCCCCAAAGCCTCATGCAGTCAGAGGTGGGCCTTTCAGAGCCAGCTGGCTCTAGAGTGTGCGATGCTGAGTTTAAGAGCGTGTGGTACTAAACTAGTCCACTGATTGGAATTAGCATAGTTCTAGGTGTGGATAATAGGAACCCTGTGCTGGGCTGGGTGGTACTAATCAATAGGCTTACAGTCCAGGTAGAATAAAAGCAAGAGAAGGCAGGCACGCCTGCTGCTGCTGCTTGCTGCCTTCTGCCTGCCCCGCCTGCCATGAACTGTTTCTGCTCTGCAATCCCTCTCTGCATGCCAACCTGCCTCGGCGCTGGCTGACTACGGACCAAAACCTCTACAAACTATAAGCTGAAATAAACCTTTCTTCTTTTAATTGGAGGTTCTTCTGGGCTGATCTCAGCTGAGCCAGCTCATGTGTCTGCCTCCTGCGGCAGGGTGGCTGGTCTTGGATGTGACAGCTGGGCGAGCCCACATCTGCTCCATGCATCTCTCATCCTCCTGCCATCTCGTGGGACTCCTTACATGGCGACCACAGAGTCCCAAGCAGGCAGAGAGGGAAGCCTGCGAGGCCTCTTTCTGCTGGGGCTTGGGACCAACGCTCATTCCTTCTGCTACATTCTATTGGCCACCACGGATCACGTAACCAGCATAGATTCAAGGGGAGAAGACTCTGCCTGTTAATGGAATGGGGCTGCACAGAACTGTGGCTATCTCTGCAGTTTACCAAGAGAAGCATTTGTGTAATTTCCATTTGAGAAACTCTGCTGAGAACTTCCCCATACTGCCAACCTTCCAATGACCATAGCGACCCATTTCAGAGAGTAGACTTGTTCCTCAGAGTGGGTTGATGGGTAAGAAGGAATGCTTTTACACTACTTTGGAATTTTTGCTGTCATTGCTATAATGAGATAGTGGAGGCTGGGTAACTATAAAGATCAGAGGTTTATTTAGCGCGTTGTTCTGGGAGGTTCAAGGGCAGGCCCTGCACCGCTGCAGGGTGCCCACTCAGGATTAAGGGATCTAGTACACAGGAACCCAGAGAGCATGGAGAGGCCAGTCTTGGGACTGCCCACTAGGCCTGACCCTTAAAGGGCCCACCACCCCTACACTGTCACACCGAGGACCAAGTCTTAGCCTCATCACGCCTTGGGGACAGACTACAGTCAAGCCACAGCAGGCATCATTGGAGGCCTGAGTACTGGGATGGGCGTCTGTGAAATGGGTTCTCTTAATGACTCCACACACATACAAACCCACACAGCCACTACCGTCCCCAAACAAGCCCCTCCCTCCACAGGAGCTGCCCTGCCATCTTCCCTGCTGGGCGGAGTGGTGTCCCCCAAAAACTGGCTGGTCCTCAGAGTGTGACTCTATTTGGAAACAGGGTCTTTGCAGAAGGAATCCAGGCAAGATGAAGTCAGACTTGCTCAAGCGGGCTCTTATCTGGGGACAGGTGTCTTTTAGAAGGAAGGAGAGGAGATTCGGGTACAGGGACACTGACACACAAGACAGCAGCTCATGACAACAGTGACAGAGACTGGAAAGCTGAATCGACAAGACCGCAACCTCCAGGGACCACCGGAAGCTGGAAGAGGCCATGGAGGGGGTTTCCCTGAGAGGTCTTGGACTTCCGGCCTCTGGGGTGGTGCGGAAATGAGATACTGTTGTTCTATGCCCCCCAATCCAGCAGCCCTAGGAAACCAGCATGGCCTCCTCTCCGTCCTCAGTCCAGACGGGAGCAAAGGACAAGTTCCCTGTTGCTTCTTGTACTTGACCTTTTCATGCTGCTTGGTCCCCGGGGTCACACGGCAAGCAGTTACCCAGAAGATTTATCCAGGAGCACGGACACAGTGCAGGCCGGGCAAACACTCGCCTGCTGGTTTACAGTGATTTACTCCCAGATTACCCTCTGATGGAGGGGCCCCAGCCGACGAGCTTCTCTCGTATATCAAAAAGGAAATCCTGAAGACATCCCTATAAACGCAGCGGGGAGGAGAACCTGGCAACGCCATAAACTTACACAATGTGGCGGAGTCGCCGGGCCATCTGCTGCGCTCTGCGATCCAGATGCGCACCCAGCTCGCTCATGAGACTCCTTCTCGCCTCTCTTCTCTGCCGCCAGGACCGCAGGGAGGCCCGCAAGAGAAGCACATCGGGTCCTGGAGCCTCGGTTGCCACCTCTGCCACTGGAGCCTGGTCCAGTTACACGCCCTCCCTGAGCTGTAGCCAGCCCATCTGCGAACGGAGCTCCCTGAAGAGTGGGGAAACTTGAAGGAGAAAGCACCCTAGCTGATCAGTACACGATACTCCTTCATCACTGGGTGGCATGGTCAGAACTCCTGGCTGCCAGTGACAGAAACCCAGCTCCTAGTGGCTGAAGAAACACACAGGAATAATCACTAGTTTCCTCATGTACCCGAAAAATTTGCAAAGGGGCAGTTTCAGGTGTGGCTGGATCCAGGGCCTCGACAATGCCAATTCGCTCTGTTCTCAAACAGACTTTCTCCAGGGGGGGCGGCGAGGTGCTCCTGGAGCTTGCATTTTGTGGATTCATCAACCCAGCAGAGGAGAGAAGTTCTCTCTAGTAATTCCTGGGCCGACACAAGAAAACTCTGGCAGCAGGAGGTGAGCACAAACACGCAGACTCATGTAGGAGCAGACGGTGGTGCCTTGGTTCATGAACCTAATTTGTTCCACCATCCGTATTCCTGTGGGGAAGATGGCTGCAGGCATGTTTGTCACCTGATAAAGAGTTCACAAATAGAAGCATAATCGTGGGGAAGGCTTCTGTTTGCGAACCAAATTATTCACGAATGGAGGAGTTACTGTATTCGTGAGACAGGGGGCACTGCTTGTTTTACCCTAGCTGATCTCTGCATCCCCTCACAAGAAAATCTCTCCTCTATCATTCTGCCCCTCTGCTCCTCAGGTGAGGCTCCTGCTGCCCTCCATGGAGACCTCTCACCCCAGGGCCTCCCTGTGCCTCTAGCCCCAGAGCCCCCCCGCTGCCGGGATAGCAACAACCACCTTGGACAGATCAGCTTTCCACATTGTCTGTTATTGTCTAAATTTTGTTCCCTGAATCCTTCAAAGCTGATACTTTTGAGGTTCAAAAGCCAGATTCTAGAGACTTTAAATAGGCTTTTGAAATCCAAAACCACAAACTCATTTCTCTTATTCTCATTCTTTTGTTGTAACAACCATCCCTGAGGCAGAAATAAAAATGGAACTCCCTGCGGTTTCCTGTACCGAAGGAGGGCTGGGGAGTGAGGAGGCATCAGTTAGCATATCAAAGTGTTCTCGCCTGAAGACCCCTCTGAAAGACCGTGTGCTATTTACCAGCAAGAACTTTGTCTTATTTTCTTTCGTTTTCTCTGATGACTGCCACCCAGTTGCTACCCTGCTCCCATGGGACAGAAGGTGACATATCTAATCCCAGGCAGCAAATGAAGGAACCATCGGAACCACACAGAGATGCAACAGGTTGCCTCAGAGATAGTGAGCTCCCTGTCATTGGAGACAAACAAGAAAAGGCAGCTGGGCAGGGACACTTGAGAGAGAGATTGAATATCAGAGGGGCAGTCAGTCTCACCCAGAATCTGAGCTACAGGAGAAGTGGACAGTATCCATTTTTGCTAATCACTTTATCATCCATGTATATATAGCACAATGCACAGGTCAGAAACACTACGAATAGTGTTTTTGGTCATTTTCTGTTGCTATAACAAAATACCCAACATTGGATACTTTATAAAGAAGACAGGTTGATTTGGACTCATGGTTCTGGAGGCTGGAAAGTCCAAGAGTTTAGAGCCACACTGCTTCTGACGGGGGCCTCTCACTGCTTCAACTCATACAGGAAGCAGAAGGGCAAGCGGGAGCAGGCAAGAGGGAAAAGGGTCGGAACTCCCATGAACGGTCACCGACCCTCCAGAGAGGAAGGTATTCATCCATCCTGACGACTCCACCCCCACACCTCACACACCTCCCACTGGGCCACACTCCCCAGCAACAGCACAGTGAGGGATTCAGGCTCCAGCACTTGACTTCGGTGAGCATCTGAAGTCCTCTCTGTGACCTTTGTGCTTCTGCGATCTGACTCCCACCTCCGCCTCCACACCCACCTGCTGCTCCCCTTCCCTCCAGCTGCCTGGCTCCTTCCCACTCCCACCCCAGGGCCTTTCCTCCTGCTGTCCCCAGGCCTGCACGGCCTTCCCACAGTACTTAGCGTAGTCAGCTTCTCTTCAACCCTCAGTCTCAGGACAGACGTGATGCGCCCTTCTCAGAAAACCTTCCCTGACCACCTGGTTCAAATTCCTCTCCCCTCCATCCCCTCCACCCCTCTACCATTAACTTGCTTTCTTTTGCTTCACTGTACATCTGTCGCCACTATGTGAAATAAGGTCTTTTTATTCTGTCTCTCCAGCTAAAATGTTCCAAGGGCCAAGACCTTTTCTACCTCACTCACTACTGCAGCACAGCACCTACCTCGGTGCCAGGCACATAGCATATTTGCTCAGGAAGCACTCGCTCAATGCTCTGTGTCAGCTAGCTATCACTAGACGCAGTAACAAGCAAGCCTCAAGTTCTCAGTAGCTTCATACAATCATGTTGTTCTTTTCCTCTGAGAGCTGCAAGGTGGTCTCAATCAATAGGTAGCCATTCATCTGGGGGTGGTAGCGCACGCCCCTAATCCCAGCCTCTTGAACCTGAGGTGGCAGGGTTGCCAGTTTGAGGCCATCCGGGGAAATTTAGTGAGATGTTGTCTCAAATGTAGTGTAAAAAGGACACAGGATGGGGCTCAATGGTAGAGGATTTGCCTAGGATGTGCCAGGCCTTACTACTGTGTGGAAAAAAAAAAAATGTTATCCAAAGGCCCAGACTCTTCATTTTGTAGCTCTTCCCTCTCTAGGACCTTAGTTTCCTGCCTCTAGCTGGCAGAGCGAGAGAATGGAGAGTGGAGATTACAAGGGCAGGAGTTATTTTGTGGGCCAAACCTAAATGTGACATAAGTCACACCTGCCCTCATTCTATTGGCCAGAACCCATCATATGGCCACACCTAAGTGCAAAGGAAGCTGGGAGATGTGGTCTATTTGGGTGCTGGGAAGACAAAGAAATGAGTTTAATGAGCAACCAGCCTTTGTCACGAGAGCGGCTAGATAGATGGATGGATGAAATGATATTTCACATACCTTTTAATTCTAGATCTCGTCTATAGTTCCAAGTCTTGCTGGTCCAGGGACTCAGACTGCGATTGCTCCCTTCACGCAGATAGAATGGCAGGGAGGCGAAGGCGCAGGGCTGGAAATGTGCCGCCCCAGGGACAGGCGGTCAGCCAGGACTTTCAGAACCTGCTGACCCCGGACAACAGCTGCCCCCAAGCCGGGCTTCCCGCAGGGCACCTTTGCAGAGCACCTCTCCCCCCCTCACAGGAAGGGAGATGGGATCCATCTGCTTGGGCTCCACTTGGGACACAGCAGGCCAGCAGATCTGGGGGCAGCTGCAGGGTCCCCCGTGGAGTTCAGCTCCACAGGTACCAGAAAGCATTTATTAGGTGCCAGCTGAATGCAGTGCCTGGCACACAGTAAGCACTCAATAAGTGCTGGCTAGCATGACCTTTTTCGCCTTCACCGCTCCCCTGCCAGACAGTTCTCCAGGTTCTGGGAGCAGAGCGATGGACAAGAAAGAGCCTGGGAGAGCCAGATGGCGAGTGACAGCGCCCACAGGCCTGGCACTCGGCACATCCAGGCTGCAGGGAGACCAGAATCCCCAGCATGGCAGGTGCTGTGTAAGAAGAGGCTGCTGAGCTCGTAGAGAGACCTGGGGAGGGAAGGGTCAGGGAGACACAATCTGTCTCGCCCTCGCCGATCCTTCCTGCTCCCAGCCTCCCTTTGCCCCGGGCACCTAGCCGCTGATTGTCTCCCTGGAGGCCCCTTCTGGATCCCGGTGCACCAAGGAAATGTGTGGTGCTCGCCCATGTCCTTGGCTGAGCACACAGGAGTTGGGCATCTCCCTTGGTATCATCTTGTGCACAGCCCACGTGGCCACCCCGGCTGGTCAGGGTCCCAGGTCCACTCAAAGGGCCTAAATCCCTGAGCCAGCCCATCTAGAACCTTCCTCTAGTTGCCTGTGCTTTGCAGAGCCTCCTGGGCAACTGGTTGAGCATCAGTATTCTTAATTTTGCAAAATCAGAACCAGTGAAGGACAAGACTGCAGAAGAGTCGGTCCCGACCAAGAGGGGCTGTTCTCATAAACTTGGTAGTTTGGAGACAAAAAGGAGACCAAACTGAGAAGCTGCCCACAGCGGAATATCTCACACCTCCACAAGCTAAATTCTGGAAACAGGCTGGAGGAGACTGTGGATGGCACCTGAACACGGTCTGTGTGGCAGTTCTATCAGCGGGCTCAGCTCTCCAGGGTTAAACCCTGCACTTCCGGCGACACGTGGACCAAATACCCTGTTGTCACGCATTCGAGTTTCAAGTCATGCCTGTGCATCTATCCTGCTTGAAATGGGGGGCGGGGTGCTCAGTGTTCTCAGGACTGGTATCCTCAGGGCTGAGGCTGAGCCGCCCAAAGCCCAGGGAGCCCAGAGGTCAGTGACAAGCTGGGAGTAGGACCGGGCCCGCATCCAGCCCCTGGAGACGCTCGCCAGGACAGGGTCCCGTCCCAGGGCCCTGAGTCCACCCCAGATCAAAGGCCCGCAGGTCTCTCTCCCGTCTGCCCCCAGCCCAGGGAGCAGGTGACGGGGCGGCTGTCCCTCAAGTGCCCAGCTACATGGAGGGAGGGGACATCAGCTGGCGTGCAGCAGGGGATCCTGTGCGTCCTCCTCAGGAGGCCAAGGGCACCCGGGACGTGGAAATTAAAAAGGAGGAGGGGAGGCCCAGCATATTAACCTCCTTAATCTTTCATTTCTGACACAGATTGTGCTCCCTCATTTCAAAGAATTTCAAGCTAATGTCTGGAGGGCAGAAAAATCTATTTCCCAATATGCGGCCGTAGCTTTTTCACCAATCGACTGCCCTTCCTGGTACAATCAGCCACACATTGATTTTTTTCTTTTTTTTTTCTTTCTCTCTCTCCCTTTTTTAATGCTAAAGCATCATCCAAAAATCTATCAATACAAACAACATCTTTGAGGAAAATACCAGAGTCCTAGGCTGCTTCTTCATTAACCCCGAAGCTGCCAACCTGAGTGCAGATGGGGGCGAGGTTACTTCCTGCAGACCCAACCCTGGGGACAAATCTGTGTCCCTTCTCTGAGCGACAGACCCCCTCGGGATGTGTAGATGTAGGAATCCTTAGTGTCCTTGTGTTAGAACTCTTTAGAACCAGGGCCAATGAGGTTATTTAAATGGAAATTAACTAACTTGCTGGACTTGGTGGTCCACACCTGTAATCACCAGCACTCTGGGAGGCAGAGGAAGGATCACAAGTTCAAACCCAGCCCGGACAACTCAGCAATTTATCAAGACCTTGTCTCAAAATAAAAAATAAAAGGGCTAGAGCTATAGCTCAGTGAAAAGGCTCTGGATTCAATCTCCAGTAATGAAAAAAGAAAAAAAGGTTAAAATTAATTTTTTTTTTTTTTTGAGACAGGATCTCACTTTGTAGTTTAGGCCGGCCTCAAACTCACGGCAATCCTCCTGCCTCAGCCTCCCTAGTGCTGAGATTACAGACTTTCGCCACCATACCCAGTTTAATTTTAACTTTTTGATCACATTTAAAATTCAGTTACTTGGTCCAATGAGCCACATTTCAATACTCAAAGGCCATATGTGCTTCATGGCTATTCTCTTGGACAGCAAAGGCCCATGACATCCTCATCATCACAGAAAGATACAGCAGGCACTGCCACCTCAGAATAGGACTTGACAAATATTTTCGGTAAAAAGCCTGATTTGATTGACCATATAAAGTCTTTGTGGAAGTATTCAATTCTCACTTTTATAGCGGAAAAGTAGCCTTTGCACCATGTAAACAAACGCGCATGCCTGTGTTCTAATAAAACTTTATTAACAGAAACAAACAGCGGGCCAGATTTGGTCCACCAGCCAGGTAGTCTGCTAACTCCTGCTCTTTCAGAAAGTTTGAGGATCTCAGGAGGTTGGAAATATTTAGAACTGGATGAAACAATGTGCTGGAGCTGTCTGGGGATGAAAATGTTCCTTATCTTGATTTGGGTGGTGATTTTATGAGAGTAGCATGTAATATTTATGAATTTTACTATATATAAATTGTCTCTCCATAAAAAGAAGAATCTTTAGAAGCCAGGCTATCTTAGGGAGATAGAATGCTCCAGAATATTAGAATCTTGTAGGATTCCTGAGCACAGTTCTTATTCCATGGGACCCTAATGGAGCTTCAGAGGCCCCCAGAGGGGAAGGATGCTGGGCCACCTCTCACTCATCCTCCCTCCACCCAGACCTGGATTATCTGTAAGGGTTCTGGGGGCTAAGAAAAAGTTTCACAACAACACAATGTAAAGGTCAAACTCGTCTGTTTCTAGCTTTTAGAAAAGTGAGAATCTTTGAGAAAAGTAGATACAGGCAGGACTTAGCGTGGAAGCCCTGGGAGGAGGGACAGGTGGGCTGGGGACAAAGTGGGGCTCAGTATGGAGGTGTTGGGACCCTAATTCCCACTTCAGCCTGAGCAACTCCCTCTTCTACACTTCGCCTGATTAAGAGTTCACTCATGTGAAATGGCAAATCCTTTCGTAAAGCTTGCAAATCATTACTTTTTAGTCATAAGAATCAAAGTAGGTTGCTCCCAAATGAGCAACAGAATGGAGGGTTAAAAGCACAAGTTCTGGGCCAGAAGGCTGGGTTCGAATCCCAGCTCTGACTGTGTGACTTTGGGGAAAGCACTTCACTTCTTTCTGCAGTGCAAGAGTAGTGACAGCTCCCTCCTCTTAACTTGTTATGAGAACAAAAGTACTAGTGCTTGAAGAGCACGCTGGATCTTGCTCAGCCTTCTGCTACAGATAAAGGACTTTGGGCTCTATCTGGGACTATTCCTCACTCATTCCTTGATGGCCTTTCTCCATGGGGACACCAGGCCCTGGAAGAAAAGGCAGCTTGGCTGGATAGTGGCACCGTCTCCTTTTCTCTAGCCCCAGGTTGGGTTGTCGCCTTGCAGCTGCCCCTCCTCCGAGTCCTGCCTGTCCCCTCAGACAAGTCCCTGGAGCCAAGAGACAAAGGCCAACAGCTTGTCAGGACACCAGTTCCCAAGCTGGGAACCGGCTGTGATCCAGGAGCCACCAGTGTCCAATGTCCTGGGTCAAAGACAGGCCATGCTGTCCCAGACCTGGACCTGACGCCTTCAGCACCCCATCACACAGAACCTGAGTTCCCTGCCCAAGTGTCTGAATCTATCCCCACCCCCACCTCCCTGTCCCATGCCCACTCTAGGGCACACAGGTGGCCCAGGCACAGACATTTACCTGCCCATCCACCCAAGTGGTCTTTTATCCCCAAGAAACCCTCATCCTCAGTCCCTCACTTGGTCACCATTTATGAGACGCCTACTATGTGCCGAGCTGGGTCCCCAGGGCTGGAGACCACGGGGAACAAGAGAAGCAGTCTCCCCTCATGGAGTTCACGTCTAGTTGGGTAGATGAGCATTACACAAATAAAGATCATTTTACCTGGAGGTCAGTTTGAAGAAGGAAATAAGAAGGCAGATTGGGATCAGGTGTAGTCAGGGAGGGATGAGGCGACAATTGCACAAATATCTGATAGCTGAAAAGGAGCCAGACACATGTAGATCTGAGTATAAGCTCTTCACATGTACAAAAGCCAGGAGGTGGAACACGTTGGAGAAAGAGAAGGAGCAGAGTGAACCAAGAAGCGAGTGGCCAGAGGTCAGAACAGCCATTGCCAAGCGGCCCTTGGCACACACCTCTTTCCTGCCTGCTCAGATGAAACTCTGCTTTGACCTGCAGAGGTAGGGCTGCCAATCATTGGCAAAGACTGGTGGTTACCAAAGCTGCAGGGGTCTGGGTTCAAACCTGACTTCTGCCTAGCTGAGTGAGTTCAGCAAAATCATGGCCCTCCAGGGCCTCAGTTTCCCTCAGTTTCCAGTGGGAAATGGAGAAGCAAAAAACGTCTTCCAGCAGGGTGCTGCAAGGCTCAGCTCACTGCCAAGCACGTGGTGAGCACTTAGTCAACATTAGCCAAGATAGAAAATCCCTCCACTCTGACGCCAGGCAGGGCCTAATTATAGACGCCCAGAGGTCACTTTTCAGCCCCTTGTGACTCAGGACAAGGGCCAAGGAAGCTGGACTGCCTGGCAAAGGAAGGGTCTCCCTGTGGTCACTTGGTCTCTGTCCCCAGGCTAGCCAACTCCCTGCGTGCTCCTTGGTCTGCAGCTCTCAGCCACCCCAGAGGCAATGCCAGGCAGCAGACAGGGTGAGGGACTACTGAGTCAGGCCGGACTGGCCAGTGAGGAGCCCCCGGGTGGCACCTCAGTTTCCCTGTCTACTAGGAGGAAACAGCAGTGGAAACTGCCTCACAGGGCTGTGAGAGGACTCAGAGAAGGACAGAGCCCAGAAGGGGCTCCATGCAGCCTCCACACTCCACAACTCACACAGGAACGTGGAAGTGGCTCCGATGTGCAGAAATGCCCCCTGGGGGCTTTCATTCTTTTATACAGCAAATAAACACCAGCCCTTTGGCGCGACCAACACCGTTAAATACCGTGAATGCAGAAATGCCTATGACAACCACCCAGGAACTTACAGAGCCAACAAAGAGGGTCAGCCATGTGGCAGAGGCCTATCGAATGTGCTCAGAGAACTAGAGGTTCCAGAAAGAACACCCACTTTCGTTTGCTCATCCCCTGCTTTGCTGATTCTGCCTCCGGGCACCCAGGCCCAGTCCAACAGGCCTCAGGCTGTGCAGACTTGCTGGGGATGGAGGGGGTGCTCTCCACAAGTGGGACCCCACATTACGACCCTGGCCTCCAAAATGACCACATTTGCCTCGAGATCTCAGTTCAAGTCCTGGGTCTGCCCCCATCCAGCTGCAAAAACTTGGGCAAGGCAAGGGGGATGCCCTAGGTTCCTCATTTGTGACACAGATGAAGGTGAAAATGAAAGCACACTGTTGGGGCTGTTTGTAGGTCCATCATGATCACAGGGGTGTGGCGTGCTGTGCCCTGAGGGCTCCAGTGGGAATCGTCACCCTCCTCACTGACTGTCTAGGACATGTGGCAGGCTCCAGGAGCAGCATCGAGGAGTCCGAGGAGGGGAGACACACCTTCTACTACACCCCCTAGCACCAATCCACTGGATGAACCCAGGCAGAACTGCCCAGTCTTGTCCCAGGGGGCCATCCCCTGGAAATGAGGGTGCTGCTCCAAATAGAGGTAACCACCAAGGATTCCTACTCTCTTTCCATGTCATAGAGCTATTGCTAGAAAGTGGATGATCAGGCTGGAACTACATTTCCCAGGATCCTTGGCATGTAGGTAGAGTCATGTGACTAGTTCTGGCCAATAGACTGTGAGAGGAAGTAACATGCATCACTGCTGGACTGACATGGTTAATGAGCAGGTGTATCACTTCATCCTGTCTTTTCGTATCCACCTGCAAGATAGAGGAAGAGCCCGGTGGGAGATACCACAGCCCTGCTGTACAAGTGAGATGCTGGGGCTCAGAGAAGTCCACCGCTTGGCAATGGTCATGGAACCAGCACGGGGCTGGTCAGGGGTAGTGACTGGCTTAGGATCTGGCATCTTCTGGCTTTTAGCCTAATACTCTCAGTTTACACCCCTGCTGCCTTGGGTGCCTTCATCAGCAGACATCAAAAGGTCTGAGCCTATTCCCATTTCCTAGTGCTACAGCAGTGCCATGGCTGAAGGAGAATTTGGCATCGGCAGCATCTGTTATGAAGCTATATAAATGTTTCTCTTGGCAGCCTCGCCTCGTATTAAACACCTGGGAAGCGCTTAGCACCTTGCGCCTCCCAGGGCTCTCTTTAGTTACTGCCTAATCAAGACGTCCTTCACTCTAGGGGAAAAAGACAGACAGAAAGAGGACATACCCGCGAGGGTCACTTTGGAGTGCTTCTTCATGTGCTTCCCCGTAGCCATCACATCCCCCAGGTCTGAGTCGGGAAAAGGGCAAAGAAATGAAAATGGAGGGAAACTGCCTCTAAAAGCGGTTTTGTTTTCACCAGCAATCACACTCTCTGGATCTGATCTGGAGTGAGTGAAAGCTGAAGATGGATCTACAAGGATGCTGGTAGTCGTGGTTGTGTCGATCATAGGGAAAAACTGGAAAAGTCTACAATGCCTGTCAGCAGGGCACCAGTTAAAGAAACTGTGGTGCAACTATTCAAAGGAGTAGTATGCAGTTGTTAAAAAGAATCACACGAGGCCATTCAGGCTCAGGCTCAACAACCTGCAGGAAAACTGGACACAGAATGGAAGCCTCCCACACTCCCATGTGTGTTAAAAGAAGAACTTAGAGTATTGGCATTGCCAGCCATTATCCAGGGGTAATACACTTCACACAATTTTAGACAGCCACATTCATTTCCTCTTTTAACCCTTGTAAGAATCCTATAGTGTAGAAAGTCTTATTATCTCCAATTTATATATGAGGAAATTGAGGCCCAAGGAAGTTCGGGAGGGACCACCAGAGTCACATCTTTAATGAGTAGCAGAGCTGAGATTCAAAGCCGGGAAGTCTGACAGCCACTGCTAATCACTGTCACTCCCCTCCTCAACACACACAAGCATAGTGATGGTGAGATCTGCATGTCCTCACATGCGGGGGACAGAGGGGCATGCAGGAGCTGCCCGGAAGCCAAGGGGATCAGGACCTAACAGCATCTGGGCCGGGAGCCCTCCCAAGGCGGAAACCCCTAGCGACTCTCAAAGAAAGAATAAAGTGGAATAAATACAGTGGCACCTCAGTTCATGAACTTAATTTGTTCTACGATTCTGGAAAAGATGGCCATGTTTGTGCCGGGAAGATGGCCACAGTTGTGTCTGTCCCCCGATGTAGAGTTTGCAAACAAAAACAAAATTGTGCTAGACACTTCTGTTTGTGAACAGAAGCATCTGTGAACCAAGGTACCGCTGTGTATGTGTAGGCAAAAGGCAGCAGCGAGGAATTTGGGTGTCATGGCTTGGGCTCAAGGTAAGGAAAAAATTCTGTTAAGACTATAATCATGGACCTGCGGTCACAACCACTTATTATTTTAATTTTTACTACTTGCACAGAAGGGAACCTTTAAATGAGACAAACATAAACCCCAGACCAGGCAATACAATAGCAGAGCAAACCAGGCAGGAACAAATGTGAAATCCGAAGTACCCTGAGCCATGGCAGCCAGGATTCCCACAGATGAGGCCACACCAAAGACAAACCTGCAGTCACAAAGTAGAATACATGCAAGAAAGTAAAGCGCCACAAAAAAGCCCGCAAGTTCTCCCAGGAAATTGTCAGCAGCGATGGTCTCTGGGGAGGACAGAGGGACAGAGGGGAGCGAGTGGCTCTTGCCTTCAATGCATCTAGGGTGGTTTGAGCTTCTCAGAACACTGGTTCATACTACTTTCTCCTTTCGATATTAAAAATAAGAGCTATATGGTTGGAAAGAAAAAAAGAAAGAAAGGAGAAAGGAAACTATAGAGGAAGGGAATGAGAAAAGTTAGCTTTTGCTGCCCCAGCTGTACCTCCAAGGCTGCTCCCCCCCTCTGAAGCACCCCGATGGTGCTTCGGAGACAGAGTTGGGACCCTTCCCATTCCCCAGGGGGGTTTTCGCTTGTACTTAGCTGATTTGGTACACGGCAATTAGCCACTTTACCTAAAAATCTCAGATTGGGATCCAAGCTCCCAAATGGTCTCCAGCAGAAGGCAGCCTGCGTGGCTGGGTGATTCCCTGTAAGTCATGGGATGGAAACGTGAGCCCCAAAGTCATGTGCCAGTAGTCTGGAGGCAGGGCCTTGGGGGGCTAAGAGGATTGGCTGAGGCTGGGGGATCCTAAGGGCGAGGCCCCCAATGGCATTAGCAGCTTTCTGAGAAGAGGAGCGGGCTGGCAGCCTGGCTCTGTCTCACATGGGACTCGCTGTGCCATGCTATGAGGCAGCAGGAAGCTCCTCATCAGATACCAGTGCCAGGCTCCCGGGCGTCCCAACCTCCAGAGTTGCAAGCTAAATAAATCATAAATTGCCCGGTCTGTGGTCTTCAGTGATAGCAACAGAAGATGGACTAAGATAGGGCCCTATCTGACTCTTCTGCCGACACCAGCCCACCATCAGTCTCACTGATTGTCCCTCCTTGCCCCACTCCAGCCCCGCTGCTGTCTCCCTCCCAGCCTCCTTCCACCCTGAACACACCTCAGGCCTTGCTTGGAACACTCCACCTACCTCTTCCAGAGATCCCATCAGCCCACCTCCAACCAGCAGCCAATGCGATCTTCCCAAAGTGCAAATGCAAGGACAAGTCGGATTAGTCCCCTCTCGTGCGCAGAAGAAACTCCAAGATCTTCCCACAGCCTACAGTTTCCTCAGGCACCTGGTCCCCACTGATTGGTCCCATGACATCACTCACTGCATCCCTCCCCCAGCCCACCTGCTCACCTGTCCAGCCTTTGCAAGACCTAAGAACACACTGGCTCAGCCACAGGGCCACACAGAGGACACACATCTTCTGCCAGGTCACTTTTCAGGTGCAGGACAACTCATTTTCATCCTTCAGATTCAACCTAAATGTCCTTGTCCTCTGGCAGCCTCCCTGCACCTACCTGGAGCAAATGCCGAAGGTGCTGTGGCTTCCCAAAGATGTTTTCCCTTTAGTGCCCAGAACCTGCGAATGTCTAACCTGACCTGGCACTAGGGACTTTGCAGATGAGATTCAGGTAAGGATTTTGAGACAGGGAGATTATCCTGCATGCTGCTGGTAGGAAAATGTCTTCACAGGCAGCCCTACCAGGGTGAGATGGAAGAATCACAATCAGAGAGGATGATGTAATGACAGAAAGGAGAGATTGGAAGATGCTATAACACTGTTAGTTTTGAAGATAGAGGAAAGGGCCATACATTCAGGGATGCAGCCAACCTCTAAAGGCTAGAAAAGGCAAAGCAATGGATTCTCCCCTAGATATACCAGCAGGAACACAGCCCCGATGACACCTGACTCCTGCCCTGCAGAACTATAAGATAATTAATACTTGCTGCCTTAAGCCACTAAATGTGTGATGCTTTGTTACAGCAGCCAGGGGAACCTCGTACAGCACCTGCTTGTATCCCCCAGACTTGGCCATCCCTGAGTTCTCCAGAAAGTCCACTCACCAGCCCAAGATCACTACTGTGGACCTGCAAAAGGTCCAGTCCCAGAAATGCTGGAAGTCGTGGCTCTGGGAAGTGGGTGTGTTGATGCCACAGCTCCCTCCCTTCGCAGGAGCACAGCTCCAGCTGCCCACCATGCTAACTCTGGACTCGTGCCTTTCCTGGCCCATCTCACTGCCCCCTCCCTTCCAGCTGTTTCCTGGAGTCACCTCTCAAATAAACCACTTGCCCTTGAACCCTTGTCTCTGAACAACCTGAGGCCCCTTCAAAGAGCATTTTGTCCCCTCTCCTCCACCCTCCCAGCACCTGGCACGATGGTAGCTCCACTCCTCGCAGTGAAAATCAGAATGCCAGGCCCTCAGGGGTAGGGCAGGACCCAGCTCCCTCCCTGCAGGTCTCCTGGGACTGGGACGGGCCTGGCCTGGTGGACACGCTGCATAAATGTTTGTTGAGTGGCTGGCTGAATAAATCAGCTTTGTAAAGAGAGCAGAGCATCTTCTGGAAGTTGCACAGGTGCCCCCTCTGCCAACAGAGCTTGCAAACTGGTCCTTGGGGGCAGCTTTAATGGAGCCCAAGTTCTGGTTGCAATTAGAAGCCTCCATTTGCATGCAAATAATGGAGGTGCCAGAATACGCCAGAAGAGCTGGCTCTCCGGGAGGACTCGGCGTGCCCCCTGCACCTAGCACTTGCTTGGAGGGGTACGTTCCCCGGGGAGCGGCCCTAGAGGAGCTCAGCTGTGCCACAGAACCATGTACACTTGCAGGGTTTCCAGGGCGCCTGGCAGGTTTCCATGCAGGCCTTAGACTGCACTTTCCCCCTGGATTTCCCTGTCCCCCTGGGAAACAGAGGCCTATCTTTCAAGATTCGCAGGACCTCCCATTTTGGCCTATCCCCCAAACCCTTACTCTCCCCCCCTTCTGACACTCGGTGAATCACCCTCCGCCCTGCCCCTTCCTCTCCAGTGGACATTCCCGTCCATCGGACACCTGTCATGTCCCTGATACCTGGCACACTTGCCCGATGACAAGTACAGCCGCCCTCCTCGGCTCTAAACCTCAGAGGTCGGGGATCACCTCATACCTCCACCTCATGGGAGGTCCGTAGCCCAGCATCTGGCCACAGCTGGAATCCCAGAAGCCCAAAGCGAGTTGTCTTTAGAGGGAGAGACGAGATGTGGTGAGGGAGGGCCAAGGATCCAGGCAGCTGGGTGAGCGGCGAGCCCCACCCATGCCCAGTCCCAGGGCAGCCTCACTGTGCCAGCCAGTAACAGTGCGAGGGACCCTCACAGGGCCTTCTCACTGGTCACAAGCTCCCACCGGGGGGCACGCAGAAGACTCAGGATGAGGGGAGAATGGAGACATCACTCCCTACACTGCCGTACAGGGAAAGGAAGACAGCAACCTGGCTTCTCGATTTGGGGCAGAAGGCCCAAGCTGTGCCCCATCATGCAGCCTCAGACAAGTCTCATGAGCTGGCACATATGACAGGGATGAGACCGACAGCCATGTTCCAAATCTTCCTCCTGCCTCTTCAGCTCCTCAGGGCCCGCCCGTCTCAGCCTCCTTCCTGCGGGACTGCTGGGACAGTGTCCTCATTGGGACAGGCATCTAATCAACATGCATGAGCGCCTACCGTGTGCCAGACACTGTGCTAGGGCCCTGGGACTGGATGCAAAATAAAACACAGACACCCTGGTGTGTAACAAAGAAGGAGTGAGCAGGAGAGGAGAGGGACAAGGAAGGGAAGGGGACATGGCAGGTGCCCCAGAGCTGGGCACAGAGCTGAAAAGGCTTGGCTTGATTCTCAGGACAACAGGGAGCCCAGGAAAACTTTGTAAAATCGGGTACTCCCCATCCCGCTGCTCCCCCAGGTACTCTGGCATCTATGGGCATCTGGCCTATTTCCCCCAAACAGCCCTGCCTCCCCTGTCAACAGGCAGGCGCTTGCAAACTCTGAATGTTCCTGGCACACTGTAAAAAGCTAGGATCCTTGGCCACCCTCTCAAGAGGATTAAATCACTCAAAACAACACTAAACAAGTCAAGGACAGTGGCGAGAACCATACATGGAGTAACAAAGAACCCGCATCCACCAGGCTGGAACTTGGTCGCTGTTTGGGTGGAGTGTGCCCTGCCTGGCCCTGGCTCCCTTACATACTCCCCAGGCCAGTTTGCTCATTCCTGAGCATGCGCCATCTTGCCCCAGGCCAGCCTGACAATGGGCTCACCTTCTGCCAGTCCTCACATAAAGTCAGGAACAGGTGATCAAAATTGAGAGACTTCCTGAGGTCACGTTTCTGGCCATCTGTCGGTGACCCCTAACTTGGCATGAAGGGGTCCCTGTTCCTCCTCCCTCTGTGCCCCCCAACTCAGGTGTGCCAGGTGCAGACAGATTTTCTCGCCAAGAGTCAGATCTGCCCACAACAGCAGGACAGTCGAAGTCGGCACCGCAGGGAAGGACAGCACGCTCCTGGACTGATCTGACCCACCAGGGACTCCGCAGGTGACTCTGTGGTCGGTCTCTTCCATCAGACTTCTCCTCTCGCCGACACCATGGCTGGCCCGCCAGGGCTTCTCGTGGCTTTGTGTCTGTGGCCCTCGACTCCCTCTCCTCCTTCCGCTGCTCAACTTTCCCTACTTATTTCAGCCGTCCTTTTCTATCCTCTGCACCTTTGCACATGTTGATCCCGCTTTCTGTTCCTGGCAAATTCATATGCAATACCGAGCTAAAATATCCTCTCCCCCCAGAGGCTCCCCTGACCTTGGTCTGTCATCCGGTCCATCTGCCCCACTGAACCGAAACGTTCCTGAAGGGGGCTGGGGAGCCTACAGCTTCTCACCTGGACCGGATGGGCCTGTGGTGGCAGCGTTAGCTCCTGATCCTGTTTCCCCGACTGGATGATGACTGGAATGAAAATGCGCAGGGCAGGAAAGGTGATCAGTCCTTGAGTAGCCGTGGGGGCCGGAGCAGTGCCACCCTGGCTTGGGGACATGAACATAATGATGACTGCGTGTATCCCAGGAAAGAAGAGGGCAAGCCGGGGGCGGACCGTGGGCACTTTCTGCCAGGGACTCAGAGCCACCTTCTCCTGTCCTCCCCGACCCTGTGGAGGGAGCTATCTCTGCCAGGCCCACATGCCCTGATCTCATTCCATACCGGTCAGGAGACCGAAAGGAAAACTTGTCCCCTAGCCAAGGGCCAGCTGTCCTGCCAGAAGGCATATGGCTCAGCCTAGGCGAAGGCCGGGCCCTGGTGTGGCAGAGGCCCCTGTCTCCTATCCTCAGCCCCACCGAGGCTGTGGCCAGAGAGCAGGCCTGCCCTAGTCCCAGGGGCTCCACGGGGCCAGGCATGTCCTGGAGTCATCTCAAACCCTGCGCTGGCCCGCTGAGGCATGGGCCCTTAGCATCTCCCCGCAACGGACGGGGACGCTGAGGCTGGGCACTGCATGGCGGGCCCTGGGTCTCACGGTTGGTAAGTGGGGAGCCTGGATTTGAACCCACATCTGCAGGATATTCCAACCTCCCCGTTTCTTAACCTTGACCAGTTTCTGCTATGAGTGTTCTCAGCCCCGAGACTCCATCCCCACCTCCCAGTCCATGCTGTGTTCAGTGTGTACAGCTGAGGAGGCCTTTGAGAAGCAGCAAATAAAGATGTGGGCCCTCCTGGAAAGCCTGCTGCTGTCTCTGCTGAGGGTCAGAGGCCTCAGGAGCCTGTGCCTCGACGAGATGACACCCAGGCGTGCCCCGGCTGCCTGGGCAGCACCAGGAAGAGGCCCGAGTCCAGCTTCCCATGCAGTGACCTGTGTTTATTGAGCACCTCCTGTGAGTGCTGCCACACAAGCAGCTTGCTGTCACTTTTTTCCTTGCCTCCTGTCCCCCTTGCAGTTCCCCCGCTGGCCTTTATGACCTTGGTTCTCACCCTCCACTCAGCAGGTGTATATCGAGCCCCGGCTGCACCAGGCACCCAGAAGGGAGCCAGGTACGGGGTGGACACTCCTTGCTCCAGCATCATGACCAGGTGACAGACAACATGCAGGTGACTGAACCTGTCACTTGGGGTTTGCTCGGAACTGGGGCAACAGGCAAACCAAGCCCTGTGCATCCCTCAGGGGCTGACAGGAGGGCAACCTGGAAGAGGTGGCACTGGATCTGAACGCTGGGAAGGGGCAAGGTCTAGGGGAGTGAGTTAAGGGAATGGAGCAGAAGAAGTGTTTCCCCAGGCCCCACCACGCTCCCTCCTATCACACTGTCTGTGCCACCGTCCACTGTAGGACCTCACCATGCTTCAGTAGCTAGGCCCTTCGTAGCTTACGTTGCACACAGCACTTTACAGTTTACAAGGCACATTCCCACTCTTGCTCCTCACATCTGCCCGAGGTGCCTAGAAGAGGCTCAGAGAGGGAAAGGTCACCCAAGGCCACACACAGGTGTCCCTGTCCCAGCCCAGGCCCCCTGCCTGTCGCCCCCTGCCTGCCCCATGCCTCTCTCCTTTCTCAGAAGGCAATGACTGGAGACCTCCTGCCTCACCCCTCCCAGGCCCATCAGCCTCTGGGGCAGGCGGGCGCGAGGCTCTGCACCAGCCCATATATAACCCACTCCGCACACCTTCCCCACGTTAATAAATGGGGAACCGAGGGGCCATAAATCCTGGGGCTGCCAATGTCCCTGGGACCAGCTCTTTCTCTGGCCACGCACTAGTACTTTTTACAACCCATTAATTAGTCCCTCTAATAAAGTTTGACAAAATGATAACTTGCCCATGAAAAGTGTTGTAATAAATACATTTTCCCTAACTTTCGACCATTCGAGCGTGCCCGCCTCATAAACCCGCCGCCATGGTTCACTGCCTTATTGTCTCTCTATATTTCTCCGTCACCATGGAAGTTCAGGGCCTGGGGCCTTGTGGACTCAGGATAGGCCTGGGCCTGACGCCGGGCACCCAGCACCTCCGGGCAGACAGCCATGGGCTGCGCCATCCCTGCTCGCAGATTTTCCATGGCTCCCAAGCCCCAGTCCCACCTTACCAGGTCCTGCCCTGTCCATGAGGCCCCTGAAGAAACCTTTCCTGGACATTATGTTTTCTTCAACTCTATTCCCTTGAGTAAAAGTATTTTGGAAGGAAACTGTATAGCCACTACAGAAAATTGGAAAAGCAGTGCAACAAACCCTGAAAAGAAAACAGAAATAAATACAATAAAAATCAAAGATGTCACTAAATCCCAGAGGACTAGGACCACTATTTTCCTGGTGCCTGAGGCCTGGCTTCTCTCCTTCTCTTTGTGGGAAAGGTCAGCCAGGGCGAGAGAGGTTATTAGAAACACTCCAGCGCCACACTGAGACTTTCTCTCCCAGACGTAGGTTTGAAAGAGGCTCTTAAGAGAAATGATCTCCCTTGAGAGTTCCTGTGATGCGTCACGGCCTCACTCAGGTGCACAGCGCAGGAGCAGGTGGCATGGGAGGCTCCAGGCCTGGGGGCGGAGCTCTGGAGGAGCTGAGGAAGCCCCAAGCACAGCGCCAGCCCCGTGTGGGATCAGTGACGTGACCCAGGCTCTTCCCACTTTACAGAAAGTGGAGAGTATGACCAGCGTTCACAGGAAAGAGCAGGAAGCCAAAGGAGGTCTGCGGGAGCAGGTTAGAGAGTGTCCGAATTCACTCACAGTCCCCAGAATCAAGTGTTCCTTCCCTTCCTGTTAGGGGACTTGATAGCCACTCAGCTTGACACCTACCCGACTCAACCTCCACCCTGTTCAGGACCCCCAGAATCCATCTCAGAGTCTCAGACTTCTACAGCCCGGTCCACTGTCCCAGCTGCAACACCAGGTCCCTTTCCACGATCCACCCGGAGCCCCGACTCCCACACCAGCATTTCTCCCTCGGGCCACCAGGCCACTTGTCACCAGTCTGTCAGCCTTCACCTGCATCCCCTCGGCTTCACTGCAGTAGTGAGTGGGTGGGAACCAGGTGTCTGCCACGAAGTCACTTCACAGATGAGCAGCGTGAGGCTTGCAAGAAGAAAGGACAAGATCCAGTCCTGGCCAGTCCTGGGCAGAGCCCAGTCCCTGGCACACAGCCCCGAACCTGCACTTCGGCAGCCACAAAATCCCGCACAGGTGCCCTGGCACCATTACTGCCATATCACTGGGCCCACCTGGACCTCACGAGTTTGCAAATCCTTCATGCCGCTTGTTTGCTACTGTAGCTGCTGGTACAAGGAGCCCAGCCCAGCCCCGGCCACTTCTACCCGCAGTGAGACCTTGAGCTGCACCGGCTCTTCCACTGCTCTCACCTCCTCTGGCTCCTGGAGGCCCCCGGCATCCCTCACTTTGCAGCTGCACCCCTCCAGCATCTGCCACCATCTTCACGTTGCCTTCTCTTGCATGTCCCCTTCCTTTTTTCTTCTAAGGACATTTGTCACTGGATTTAGGGTCCATATGTGGGTCCCATTCGAGATCCCTAATTTAATTATATCTGCAGACTCTTTTTCCAAATGGTCACATTCATAGGTTTCAAAGAATAGGTTTTTGAGGGGACAGTCACCACGCACCCCACTGCAAATGGTATCAGCACTGAAGGTTACAGGGCGGCCTCCTGCCATCTACCCCCACCCACAGGTGCTTCCCGCACAAGCCACCGTGGGCTGCCCATCGTGACCCCTCACACCCAGGACAGCAGGCACCAGTGCCCGGCCCAGGCCCCAGGCCTTGCATGGGCTCACGCTCCCCTTTACTTAGGACAGAAGCCTGAACGCTGCTCAATGATACCGGCGTCAGCGCAGCCACCTGCCTGGGGACCCATCTCTTTGAAGAAATTTATGGCCATAATTTAGTGAGTGATTTATGGCTGCTGGCACCTGAGCCATGAGAATTGCCCGGGCACATTAAACCCACCCGCTGACGCCCCTTGACGCTGGAGCTGTCCTCCCAGAGCCAGTAAGACAGAGATGGCAGAGAAGGGACCTTCGGAATTGCTGCGGTGCCCGGGACCAGCGTGGCCTCCTGAGCCGGGGCAGAGGCCTGGGTCTCCATCCAAGGGGGCCTCACTGAGCGAGCTGGGGAGGTCCGGGCTGTGCCGGTGGCGGCAGCCAGCTATGCAAAGTGTGGCCCGTGGATCAGGGGCACAGGCAGCACCAAGGTGTGGTGGAAATGCAGAGTCTACAGCCCACACTGAACACAGACCTGCATTTCCCAGCCCTGCCCAGGCACGTCTGGCAGATAGCGCAGGGCAGAGAGTGCTGACAGTCAGCTCCCCATCACTGCATGTGACCAAGTACCCGGGATAGACAGCTTAAAGGGGGAATGGTCTATCTCGGCTCACGGTTTGAGGTTTCAGTCCATGGCGGTTTGGCTGTGCTGCAGAGCAGAGCACCATGGCAGTGGCGGGTGTGGAGGAGGCTGCTCACAGTGGCCAGGAAGTAGAGACAGGGAGAACCAGGCTGGGCACAGGACACGTCCTTCCAGGGAGAACCCCTGACTCCTTCCCCCACCAGGCCCTGCCTCCTACGTGTCCATCACCTCCCAATAAGCCCATCTGGGGATTTGTCACTCCGTTCCCACACTTCTTAGGGCCCCACTCTGAACATGGCTGCACTGGGACCATGACTTCAACACAAGGGCCTGAGGGGCGAGTCCAGGTCCAGACCTCAGTGGGTCTCAGTCAGCTCAGCTGCTGTAACAAAACACCAGAAACTCAGTGGCTTATACATGGCAGACAGTCACACTCACAGCTCGGGAGGCTGAGTCCAAGGTCAGAGTGCTGACGGGTTCAGAGTCGGGGGAGCATTCACTTTCTGGGTTACAGACAACACCACCCTGTGTCCTCACACGGCAGAAGCTGGCAAGGGACCTCCCTGGGGCCTGATCGATCAATCTGTCACCTATTTTTGCTATAATGGGACTGAACCCAGGGCCTTCACACTGAGTTACACTCATAATTCTTTATGTTTTGAGACCACGTCTCAATTAGTCACCCAGGCTAGGTTCTAACTTGTAATCCTCCTGCCTCAGCCTCCCAGGATGCTGGGAATAAGACACACACTGCTGTGTGCAGCTTGGGCACTAATTCGTAAGGACACTGATGTCATTCATGAGGGCCCCAGTCTTGCGGCCTAATCACCTCCCAAAGACTCCATCCCTAGAGGCCATCACTCTAGGGGTGAGGTTTTAGTGTATAAAAACACAAACATTTAGATCATAGTACAGCAAAACCCTCACAAGCTCAACACCCAAAATGGAGAGCCCAGCAGCTCCCCACACACTTACGACCCCTGCCGCCCTTCAGAGACACCCACACTGGTCTGTACATGGGAGCGCCGCACCTCTGTTTCTCCCAGAGAAGGCCCCCCAGACGGCCCACACCCGACCCCACTCACATCCCTATGGC
>PVJO010012077.1:0-57019 GCA_004026905.1 Hystrix cristata | reverse complement strand
GTATTTGTTACATTTCCTGGAGTTTTTCTACTATCATTTCAGAAGGAGAAACGGCACTTTGGAGTTGCTCCTAACCTTCACTTTCTCTACGTGAACATCTGATTTCTCACTGGGAGCGTCTCTCGCCTCTCGCCCTCCTTCCTGGCTCCTCCTCAGGTGTGCATGCATCCTTTAGCTGTTGCACAGCTCTTCCTAATTGGTTTTCCCTTCTCTCCAGCTACCTGGCAAAGCTGAGCACCCTATACCATCTTGCTGAACATCCTCAGCCACAGTGCCTCTTCCCTGTAGTGTCAAAAGATTTTCCCCCTCTTTCCTGCCATGGTCAAGTCTCTTGTGAAGTATGCAGAGTATTTGCCCTCTCCTACCATTTTAATCCAGGGATTCTCAAAGCGATTCTTTTGCCAGCAGCGTCAGATCACCAGGGAACTTATTAGAAATCCAAGTTCTCTGGCCTAACTCCAAACCTCAGATTTCAGCACCTCTGGTGGGGGAGCCCAGATCCTGCCCTTCTGAGAATTGGATGACTTCCTGAGTTTAGAAACTTTATCTTGGGTGAGCAGACTTTGTTGGAAAGTACGGCGGACCAACAGGTATCCTGTGTTCTTACCAGGTGAAGGAAAGCTCTGTTGTGTCATCTACAGATTGTGAACACAGAAAAGTGCTCTAGCTGGTGAAAATCTGCATAACTAAAGTCCTGCTGGGCCACAACCAGGCCATGGACCCAACAGAACATCGTCTCCCCTGTAGCCACCACATGCAGTGTCTAAACTCCTGGTTTTCCTCTGCTCTGTCACACCCAAGGGCACCAGCATCTCACACTGGCCCCATCTAGAGGGCAGGGGAGAACCGCGGGAAGAATGCACAGTCTCCCTGGTCCGGTTTCACTCTGCCTTCTGCTCTCTGGCCCTGTAGGTGAGCATGGCGGTTGTCTTGTGATTCAGCATGCTGGGAAGAACTTCAGACGTCTTTATGCCACTTTCCCTTCCACAGTAATCACTTTCACACGGGTCAAGGTAACAGTGTAGGGATTCTTTCAGTCGTAGATCTATCCACCCTAAGTAAATACACCACATTTTAAATAGATGCTAAGTGCAGGAAATATGTGCGGACTGACTGCTCTCCTGTGATGTGACTCCTGTTTTTCTTCTAACCTGGCTTTCCCAGCATCCCTGCTCAGGCAGACCGAGAGGCCTGCGCATTGCTCTGCCTGAGACTCGGGATCTGAACGTCCCCTGCTCCTGCCGAGCAGCGTGTGGTCCGTTTGGCAAATAACAGGGCAGCAGCCAGAGGATGATCCCACCACGATGCAGGGCGTCACGAAGCCTGGGCTGTTGCTGCTCCCGTGATGCAGACCTCTCTGCTTCCCCATCCGTGGAGGGCTGCTGTCCACACCCTTCCTAGCTGTGGCTTCCTGGCCAGCGATTGGGCAGCTGGGAGTGTGTAGTCCGTGAGGCAGCACAGCGGCCCATCTCTGTACTCACACATTCTGGGTTCAGGCAGCCGTCTAAAGATGCAGCTCCCAATCCGTGTGACTCAGTTTCCTTTGTACATCTGTCTTTGTGTCTCTGTTCCCTCTGTCACGTTCGGCATCCGTGGTTGCAGTGAGAGTTCTAATGGTTTAGGAGGTGTCAGGGGATGGGCTGGAGCTGACGAGTGTGAGCTCCAGGCCGAGCCTCCAGGCAGTCTGGTGGAACTCCAGTGACACTGTCAGGACAGGAGGCTCCACCATCCACCCCGCAGAACTAGTGCCTATTGTTGGGACTTCTGCTTCCAACAAGGTCATGGCTCAGCTTTCTCCTTAGAGACCCAAATCCTGAGGTTTCTTGGTAGAGGCTGCTGCCAACAGAACTCTCAGTGCTGGCTTCTCGGGGAAGGTGGTCACGAGTAGCATGCTGCCATTTTCAACTAACAGAGCTGGTCAGGGTGGGGGAAGGAGGAAGGAACTCAAGGGAGCCCACTTCAAGTGTCCCCATCACTCTTTCTCTGCTTCACTTGATTTCATGTCTTCTCCCTCCTTGCTCAAAGAGTCTATTGCCTCTGAGCTTCTGTTTTCTTTTCTCTTTGCATCTGCTGGTCTGCCCTGCCGGCCGTGGGGCACCCTGGAAGCAGGTGAGATGGTCCAGTCTACAGCACTCTTTCTGAGCAGGACTGTCATGTGAGGCGAGTCCAGGAATCTTGTTTTAGGGAAAGTCCTAGTCTGGTCCTCGGTAGCTGTACCACACAGGATGGCTGGCCAGGAGATGAGGACCATGCCTGTGACATCCGGACAGCCATGCTGGCTGGGGACACTATATATTTCCGTCTCACTTTTCATGATCTTTATGGACGATGACTACACTGCGATAAGTGCATTCTCCCTCTTACTGAGTCTTCTTGTGAAGCCCCATCCTTGTGAGCATGAGCAGACAGGAGGTGTATGGTGGCCGAGCTTCCCCTGAACCCCGCAGCCTCGCTCTTCTCAGCCCTCGATTCTGCTTCTGTGTTTATGCTGGACAAAACCCTCCCACCCTGAGTCCTGCTGCACCTTCGACCTCTTTGCAAACTCCTCCTCAGTGAGCTGAGTTCTCTAGACAGTGAGCCTCTTATGTGCTCCTCAGACGGGAGCAGCTCCCGTCCCGCTCCTTTTCTTCCATGTTGAGTTTGTCACAATCAGCACCCTGTTCATCCTCTCCAGCCCTCACCGAGATGTTCAGTGTCCTCGTAGGCTCCCTTGTGCCCGCAGTGGCGCACAGTTCCCCTTGTTCAGATCCAACAGAGGAATGTGTTTTCACCAGGATTCTGACACTACAGTATTCTGCTGTCTGTAATCAGCTGGCTAATAGATTGTAAGTTTCTCGGCAGCTGGGGTTTCTAATTCCACTCTGTGTTTTTGGCAGCACTGAACTTGTCACAAAAGAGGCACTCAGCTCATGGATATAACATGAAATTGGGTTTGGGGCTTATTTATGTTTAAAATACTTTAAATACAATATGTTTTAAAGTAAAATTACATAGAGATGCCATATCTATGTGGAGTTTTAAAGAAATGCTAATGGAAAAGAAGAAAGGAAATTTTTAGTCACACAGTTGCAAATGTAAATAATACAAAATAGTACAAGATAAAAAATCCAAAGTATTATATTCAGTCTTTACACATTTATATTGAACGCTGTTCATTTCAGTCTATGATGAAAACCATCTGTGGATTAGGCATGTTTTTAAAACATGAACTAAATTAATAGGATAATTTTCTTGCATTTCCTTTGAGTGTAATTTAAATGCCTATTACAATGGCAATTTCCTAGTGATAATATGGGGAAATGGAAAAACAATATATTGTGCTGATAATCAGGAAAAAGCAAAAGTCCAATAAATCTCAAGGATTAAATATAATTTATTCACTACTTCTGGCTGAATTATATGTGAAATAATAAAACTGCACTACCAAAAGAATATTCAACGCACAGTAAATTAAAATAAATTCATAAATGTTTAAAGAATCCTGCATGAAAATATTCTTACTTGAGGGGGAATATTTGAAAATGTTTATACTCAAAGGCATCGTTTCCTATCCCTATCTCAAAAAATGATGAATTTCATTCTTGTTTGCTAAACTACACAGAAGAGGAGCAGAAAGTGGAGCGGACTGCAGAGCACACTGCGTCCCCTTTAATTCCGCACACATCCCTGGATGGTGGATCCACATTCCAGGCTGAGGGCTTACGAGAAGGAAGGACAAACTCACGAGGCAGAGTCAGCACATGGCGGAGTTGGAGATGAAAGGGTTTCTGGTTGCAAAGTCCCTGTGCTTACATTAAGGGACAAGGTGTAGAGGAGAGGGGTGACCGCTCAGGAGAAATGTGGTGGGGTGAGCGCTGTCCCCGTCACCAGGCGAGTGGCCCAGCGAGCTCCGACCCTAACAGGAGCTCCCTCCCTTCCTGGTGCTCTTGTGCCTGCGGGGAGCATCTTGGACCCCGGTGCTGACCACTGTGCTCCTGATGGGATGGAACACGTGGGATCCTCTTCCTGCCTTTGGCTGGTTTGGACTCACAGGAGACAGGCACAGTCCTGACAGGAAGTAAGAAAAGCGACATGTGTTGGAAACAGAGTGTGTACAGGATAAGATGTGAATGCACATGGGAATGTCAAACGAGCACACGGAACTGTGGTGCTGATGGGGCTACCCTGGACTTTGAAGAGCAGCCGTGCCCAGCATTTGGAGAGAGGAGGCGAGGGGAAATGTTAACAGAACAAATCTGTTAATGTGGGGGACTCGTTGAGAGGAAACAAAGAGCCTCTGTTGTCAGAGGGCAGCGATTACTATCCTAGACTTATCTTTCCCTTCCTTATGGGTCTTATTTTCCTCTTCTCTTCTATGCCTGGTAATTTTTACTTAGATGCCAGGCATTGTGACTTTTACCTTGTTAGCTCTTGGGTACTTTGAAATTTCTTTACATATTTTATCCTTACAGCTTGGTTCTGACACAGAAGCAAACAGCTGGATTCTTTTGAAATTACTTGTAGTCCTTATTGGATGCAAACAACAACAACAAACCTTTAATTTAGAGCCCATTGCGCTGTTTGGGCAGAACCGTTCTGAGGTTGTACCCAAGGTTTGTGTGCTATGAGATTCCCCACCCATGGGGACAGATGCAGGCTGAGTGAGCCTCACTCCTTCCCGGGGGTCTCTGCAGCCTCCACAATTCTGAGTCCTTTGGTGACATGTGTGTGCCGATGAATCTTCCGTGAAGACCCGGGGGTCCTCCGGACCTCTCTCGGCGGAGCGCCCTCCTTGCTGGCACCTTACCCTCTGATTCTAGCCACTTTGGTCTCTGCTGGTCTCATCATCCTCTCTGCTGGTCATGGATCCGCTTGGGTCCCTTCCCTGTCTCTGCTCCTTAGACACCCTTTTTATGTTTCCTGTACTGGAGATGGCGACCAGGATGCACTAAGCTGTATCCCCAGCCATTTTTAATTGTTTTTGAGACAGGTTCTCACTGAGTTGCCCAGGATGGACTTAAGCGCGTTATCCTTCTGTCTCAGCTTCCCAGAGTGCTGGAATTACAGGCCTGCACACCCTGGGCCCTATTGCCAGGAGTAAATTTGGGTGATAGCAGGCCTTTTCTCGTCTCAGGAACGAATGATTTGTGTTACTTATTATTCAATACCCCAAAATGTTATTTCCTATGTTTTTCTTTCTTTTTCATTCACATCGGGTGGGAGGGTAAACCTGGTTCCTGACGGAATCTCCAAGCTGGAACTAGAAATGTCTGTTATGCCAATTTTGGAGAAAGGAGTGGACAGGCTGGCCTGGGTACAGAGGCGGGGATGCAGAGGCTCCCTGTCTCGAAGAAAAGGCCCAGCAGAGGAGAGAGAGCTTCATGGTACGCGGGGTTGTTGCTCAGTTAGAAGACACTGCAGTTTAAAGCAAGGTGGGCATTTACTGGAAACAAATGAAAGTGAAATGGAAATGTTATTGTCAGGGCTTGATTAACTTTCTATCTGAGTGGACTGGGAATCACTGGGGGAACTCTTCAGACATGTCCATGTCCCGGCCCCTCCCTGGCGCTGAGTTGATTGATCTGGGTGTAGGCTGAACGCCAGTGATTTTCAGTCTTCCTGCTTTGTTACATGTGAGGGACCCCTAGTAAGACTAAGAGGTTCCTGAGGGCCGGCAGGGAATAGAGGAGCACATTAGACATACCAGGACAACCTGAGATATCGAGACCTTTACTGCAAGGGTCATACAGACAGGGTGGTTGCCTGGTTTTGTTTTGTTTTCAATGCAAAGACTAAAAATAAAAACACTTCCTCAACTCTGTTTGAGGAAGACATTTCTGCTGAAATCTCTTCCTTTTATTTATAGACGTTACTGAACATGCATTTATTTTAGAACAAATCTCCGACAGGGTCTTGCCTATACCTTGTACTATGATTCATGGGTGTTAGAATTTCAAATAGTTTTCAAGTACTTGTGAGGACTATAACAATATGTGTTAACCATTGGTTGGCGTGCAAAACCAGTACGGAAAAAGCTATAGTTGCAATTTTAGGATAACAGTGGCATTAAACCTTTTAATTGAAAATAGATGATATCAAAAATAGAGGTGGTGAATTTCAAATTTAAAATATATCAGTTTTATTCCTTACTAATTCAAGCAAGGCAAACATTGCAACCAAGTTGCTTTATCCTTCTTATCCTAAAGGCTCTTGTTGAATACTCCGTTAATGAGCACAGCACTTGCCTGAGTACCCTCCTTACTAAACTAGTCCTAAATGCGAGTTCTGCCACTGCAGAGTGCTGCTGGCCTTCTGCACAGTGCTCCACGTGTTAAACACATACACATTCGCTGGGGCGCATAAGTGCATGTGTATGTGCAGAGTAAAGGGAGGCACTGACAGTCTAATGGCAAAGATTTTAGCTTTCATTTGATCTCTTATGAGACAATAGAGACGTCCTTTTGTGGCTTTTTCTGCTTTCCAAGAATCAGGCATCGAGCAGCGAGAGTAGCAGCCCAGGCTGCAGAGGCGAGTGTGCACCTTACCCCCGTGTTTCCCGGACAGGCGAAGTCCTCTCACACCCTTCCAGCTTCCTTTTGAAGACACACACAATACAGAAGCATGGCCTGCCTCTTCACTGAATTGTGAAATATTCATGGAGAGTGCTTTAGTTGCTGAGAAATGTTAGCTAATTTGAAGGGACCTTTGGATCATTGCTCAACTTTACATCATGGCTATGCGCTTGGTAATTGGGAACTCCTGACAGGTAGTCTGAGTCTTGTACACTTTCAAGCCGATTACACATATATTTTCTTGCCGCAAAATCAACATTGAAAAGGCTCTGTGCCATGTGCAATAATTTTTATTTGAGTTCATCTAAGAGAATCTTGTATCAAATAATATCTAAGTACTAATTACTTGCCAGAATTTCATGCTATAGATTATGTCTTTATTTTGAAAATAACACCATCCCAGAATTTAATGTAAAGCAAGTAAATATCACTATTAGCATGTGTTGTCAATCATTTTCTACTCTCTAGGTCTGGCTTTTTGGAGAAGTACTCTATAAATTCATTTCAGGCTTTGTAGCTACAGGACCTCTTCTCCCTAATCTGGCATCCTCCTTACTATAAGACCTATTCAGGGGCCCCTATAACTCCACCCACAGCAGTACCCTGCCTCTGAGCACACTGTATCCCCTATCCATGGTCTGCCCAGTGAATCTCTGGGGCACCAGAGGGCTCCATGAAAGACTCTTGGAAACTCGTCACTTTTTTTTTTATCACTTTTTACATAGCCAGGCATCACCTTGGGGAGAAGAGATTTATTTGTATGGTATATGAAAGAATTGGCAAACCTAAGAGTTAACAAGGGTCTGTATTACACCAGGATATAAAGGCATATTATGATTAACTAGGTAAATTAACTCTGCAGGTTTATCTCTTTTAAAACATTCCTTAAGAGATCATCCAGATCACAACACATGTAGATTCAGAGATGAAAAAATACATATTGCACATGGAAGACTGTATTTGTCCATTCTCTGATACTCTAATTAAATCCTTCAGGCTGCATAATGCGGGAGGGAAAGAGGTTTATTTAATTCACAGCTTGGTCCAGGATGGGCTCCTCCAGCCACTTGCACATATCAGAGGCTATCGCAGAAGGACGGGTGAGAACGATGGAGGAGCTCCAAGGGCAGCTCAAGGGTCAGCAAACTCTGTCCTGCTTCACTGTAACAGAAAGTAACCGTGGTCCCGGGACAGCCAGGTTCACCTCTCCTGAGGGCAGCCGCCGGTGACCCCCACTACTCGCTACCTCCTAAAGGACCACCAACTCCCCAAGCCGCCACACTTGGGATCGAGCTTCCCACTCATGAATCTTTGGGAGAGAAGCCACAACTGAACCCCAGCAGAAGATTGAAGTGCATAATCTATAAACTCTGGAGTCTGGAGGGGTAAGCAGAGAAAGGCTTGGGGTGGTTGTGTGCAGTGTTAACAAGAGTGAGTTTGTCTTTTAATCAGTCATTTTGTTTTGTACTCAGAGATTAACATACTTCTCTGTAGATCATTTCCAATTTTCATTCATGCTTGGATTTTCAAAGGGGAGAAAATAATAAAAGCAGACCTTCACGCAGTTTCCCTTCACGTATTTATGAGTTAAGGGAAGGTTGTGTTTTATTTTGTATATGCTAGTGAATCTTTAGCATAAGAGTTCTGTGTTTTAAAAAAATTTACTACCAAGGTAGTTAAAAAATCTAATGTAAAATGAATTGTCAAAGTGAATCTCAAGAATAAAAAGAAAAGAATAGACAGGCCTATGTAATATATGTTTGGACACAAAATACCCAATTCATTTCTTTGATTCGATTTTTTGTAGAATTCCATTTAATTATACCCATGACATAGCTTCAAAGCCTGTTTTGTGGAGATTAGCAAGTTTTGTTGTTATTATTTATTAGTACATGTGTATAGTACATAGCAATTACATTCCTGTGGGGAGTGGGCACGTGTGCATGGCCTGTTTTAATTCCTTTTCTTCATCCCCTTTCCCAACCCTCCCTCCCTTCATCTCTTGATCCCCTGTCCCTTTCAGAAAGATCTATCGCCCTGTTTCCTAATATCTAACTTTTATCTTGCTCTTTATTTATACTTTGGGTTTCTCATACAAGAGACATCATGTGATATTTAAGCTTATGTGTCTTATTCATTATCACTTAGCATGATGGCCTCAAGGTGCAACTGTTTTCCTACAAATGACTTCAGTTCATCCTTGTTTATGGCACAGTAGACTCAACTGTGTATAAATATCACATTTTCTTTATTCACTCATCTGCTGATGGGCATACAGGCTGCTTCCAAGATTTAGGTATTATGATTGTGCTGTTATAAACATGGGTGTGCACGAATTACTGTGATGTGATGTCTTTCATTTTTATTTCAATGTACAGTGTGATGACACAGTAAAACACCAGTAGTTTTAGAGACCAGGATCTGCTTTGCTATTCAGAATAGCTGACAAGACTTCCTTCATCACATACGGTATGACTGTCCTATGATTCCTAAAGACCTATTTTTCTAATTCGTTGCTTCACTTTACCATTCATTTTTAACTTTTGTCAATCAGTGTTGTTTTTGCTAGTTTAGCAAACAGCACAGGTCACATGTCACTTGCTGAGGACATGGTAGTGAGCAAGACGGGCAGGTCCCTGCCTCCCGCATCTTACAGGACTTGCCCAGCTCCTGGGGACACTGGCCCAGTGGGCAGCTGGTTGCACTGTGCCCATCTCCAGTGGGCATCTCTGCCCCACACCCGGACTGCACTGAGTGGAGCAGAAGGGTCCCCCATCATGGGTGAGGAGGAGTACAGATCGGCAGCCCAGCAGAGGACTGAGAAGCGCCCACTCTGCTGTCCTCAAGGTGAGGATTCCCGACCGTGACCCGGGAGGCCACTGCGGCCACAGTTAAAGACACATGCTCCTGTCAGAGCTTGGCTGGCTCAGCCGCTCGCCGTGGGAAGGTACATCCCTCCAGCCCTGCAGTCAGCTCCATCCTCCTAGCAGGTGCCTGTCTGTTGTGAGGGCCCCGTTAGAGTCCTGGGCTCACAGAAAGCCTCTGCTGGCAGACAGCTGGCCCACTCCCCACACTGCAAATGCCTGCAGCCCTCTCCTGTGTTTCTCGGGGGGCAAAGACGAACTTTTCTCTGCAGAGGAAGCATTGGAGGACACAGCTGTGACACACACCTTTGATCGTCACGTTTTTGTGTGCCTCTTCCCATGATTTCCCTAATGGCATTTTAGCATAATGCTGCACTTCCAAGTCGGGCCACTACAGTTCGTGTTTTAGGAGATGCATCCAGCGGATGGCACGTGTAAACCAAGGGTCTTCTGCACCGTGGAATCATCTCCAAATCTTGGGAGAATTCTCCAGGCATCAGCACAGTGCAGACCTCCCAGACAGATGCTCAAGGAACCGGTGCCATCAAAATTGTCTGCGTTTAAGTCCAACAGGAGCATTTCAGTGCCATCTCTGTGCATTCGCCTCTGGTCTGGATTCTGGACCTGCCAGAAACATGCTGGGATCCCTGAAGACATCCCCAGTGTAAGTCTGTGTTCTTGGTAAACTGTCAGGAAGAGCCCCCCTGTCCACAACCTCAGTTCATGTTCTGTTAGGTTGTGACTTAAGTACTCATAAGTTACACCATCCAAGTAATATGGGGAGGAAAGAGGAGACGCCCACAGTCCTCAAATCGTGTGCGCTGAGGATTTCTGCATGGGTGATACAGTGTGGATTCCCCATTTCCTAGGCCCAACGAGGAAGCAAACCCTCTCTGGCCACTACTGCCACCCCAGCCCCTCGTCTTCCTCAGTTACTCAGCAGGAGGAAGCTGAGACAACCCTCCCGGAGAACTCGTCAGAGACCCAACTGATCTTCCCTGTTCATTGTCCTCACTAAAGACAGAAACAAGGTCTGATCCTCAACTTGGTGATTTAAATGATGGAGAAGAGAGCCCCAGAGAGCTGGAAAGTCAGGGGAAGACACACATTGTGACTTAATTTTAGTTAAAGTAGAATATTATGTGTGTCAAACAACACTTCTGATGACAGAGGTTGGTTCCAAGGCATTCTCAACCTTTCCTTCACACATAAGTGAAAAACATTCATTAATTTTGGTCACAGGAACTGAAGTTGCTCATTGTCCTCAACAGAAGGTAACCTGGGCTGGACTGTGTAGACGCTGTCCCCTTGGCTAGGCTGTGAAGACGCTGTCCCCTGGCCTGGACTGTGTAGACGCTGTCCCCTGGCCTGGGCTGTGAAGACGCTGTCCCCTGGCCTGGACTGTGAAGACGCTGTCCCCTGGCCTGGGCTGTGAAGACGCTGTCCCCTGGCCTGGGCTGTGAAGACGCTGTCCCCTGGCCTGGACTGTGAAGACACTGTCCCCTGGCCTGGGCTGTGAAGACGCTGCCCCTGGGCTGGGCTGTGTAGACGGTGTCCCCTGGCCTGGGCTGAGCTGTGAAGACTCTGTTTTCCCCAGGTCCCGGGCTGTGGGCGAAGGCTGCAAGCGGAGCTGGTGGTCTGCCATTCCCTTTGAACTGCAATGGCGCTTACCCCCCCAGGGTGCCCCAGGCCTTGCCTGTGCAGTTGCATTTCTGTGGCAATCATCTCTCTCAGAATTTGGTACTCGAACACACACTTCATTATGTTACTGCTCCGCGGGGGCCATGTAAGAAAGGAATATCTGCACTCTTTCCCTCTCCCTCTCTCTCTCTCCCTGCCTGCCTCTACTCTCAAATGTGCACATGCGTACACACACCAGTCGTGGTACAAAGAATCCATTGCCCAATCTTTTTCTGAAACCAGCAAACAGTCAGTGTCCAAAAGTGCACTCTAGCATGCTCCTCTTCCTCCCGTGACAAAAGTTGTCCAGGGCAGTCTGTACACGTGCTTCTGTGCCTGGCCGGTCCTACCAGTGTGACCTTGGAGTGCCCTTGGGCTCAGGTGTTGCTAACTCTCATAGATGGCAGTTAATGCCTTCTCTTTGGCTGTGGGCTTGTTTGCAGCATATGTACCCTCAAAAGCTGGGTTCAGGTTGTGCATAGTGAGTGTAAGGCCATCTCCCACCTGTGTTTGTGGGTTTGTGCCTCCCTGGGACTGGATCTCAAATGTCCCACCAGGGTACTAAATGGATCCCTCTCAGCACATCTCTAGGACACCAGAGATAATGGTTAAACTCTGGCAAAGTATGGGTAAGTGTATTTCAAGGTTGTTAAACTCTTCCTGTTACTATTCTTGAAGTGAAGAAATCCATTCTTTAGGTTAGAAATTAATAATCTGCGTCAGGTTGGAAAGTGTCTAAGGAACCACAAGACAGTTGCTATGTTAGCTCTATTGCTCTCCTGAGAGTACAGTCCTGTGTGGTTATCCGAATTCCTCTCTTCCTGGGAGCTCCATCTTCCCGCCCACATTTCCCAGCCACCCTCACCTGGGGTTTAGGTCCCAGCCCCTCTGTGCTCCCGTGATGACCCTTGCCACCCCATTGCTGCCCCTTCTGAGAGCCACGACAGCAGCGGTTTACACACCCAGTATCTCAGAGGGACACAGCTACACACACTCCAGTCTCATCTCACCTGCCGCCAATGGCACTGCTGACAGTGTGACATACTAATTCTCCTCGTGTGTTTTTTCAACTAAATTCATTTAAGTTTTCCCAGAGTTTAAATCATTTTAAGTTAGGGCTACAGCACATGATTATGTAGGGTGTTGGCCTGTTGTTATAATAATATTGCAATTAAATTGGTATATTCTCTACATACATACTAATACTATAAACAATTTTATTATGTATTACATATTATACTTATCATAGAGTTACATATTTCTTTTTTCACTGTATCTACTGACTAGATATACATAAAGACATTGGTAATGGTAATAACAATACATTTTAAATTGTAGAAGTACAGTGACTGTAGCCCAATAACTGATATATGTATTTTAACTCCTGGAAATTGTTGCTATATTTTCTTCACAACTTATTTTTTTTAAACTAGAAATGACAGACATTTCAAAGTTTCGCTCTCTGTGTGTTCCTGTCACAGCCCGCTGTCGAAGGGCTGTGGGGACCAGGGCAGGCGCCACCTCCCGCCCTCACTGCGCCGACTGTGCTCGTACGTGCTGGGGTCTGTCTATCTCATTGCTGTGGCCACCAATGTCACGGGCTCAGGCACATGCTTCCCTGAGTCACAGATTTCCCACACATTCCATGTAGATTTAGTGTCATCCAGATCTGTTACTGTACAGACATTTAAGTTGTTGATATTTTTGCTTACTCTGAAAAAATCGATGTGACACACACTATCAGGCACTCATCCCACCGTCAGCTGGGTGCGATGTGGGAGTCTTGGCCAGGGGAGGAATGTAGGAGGTGGGAGATCTTAACACCCTACCCAAGCCAAGCAGTGCCCCATCCTGTCTTCTACTCACTTGCCTCCTTTTGTGTCTTAAAATGGGTCCATCGTGGAGGATTGCAACTACCTGACCCCTGTACAGCCCTACGTCATAGGCTTACATAGGAGGTATTACACAGACATAGCTGCCTCCACATCCTGAGTGGATCCTAAACATTTCCCTTTGCCTTTGGGGAAGACCCAGAAACTGCACGGTACCAGATCTGGTGACACACCACCATGTTTTTATGAGCCTGAGTTTCCACTGGATGGAACTCAGCAACAACATTCATTGTATTTTTGCTCATACCTCATAAAGACACAAAAGAGGACTGCGAGACCTGCTTTAGAAACTAGCAAAAATGATGGAATACATTTGTTTGAAGTTGGAGTATTTTGAGGGGAACTAAAGGGAATGTGTCTTCTGCTGTAATACATTTTAATTAAAAAAAATAAGCATTCACTGTACTTTTCGATCACACTTTGTACACACACCTTGATGGACACATGAAAACATTGGAGATATTTCTCAGATTTCGTGGTATGGTATTTGAGACCCAAAATTTAACGTAAGTTGCTACCTTCATCAGTTTCCACAGCCTCTTGGCACCTTCCCGTGTAGGTGGCAACACGCTCTCCATCTTCAGGGTGTTCTGTCTTCTAGTACCCTTCAGATGAAGCAGTCTTGGGCAGGCTCTCTCTCGAGTGGTTAACTCTCCCTGCCTCAGCCTCTTCGTTCGTTCTTTGCCTCGTGGGAAAGCACCCAGACTGTGAAGTGTCCTTCAGCATTGTGCTGTCCCCAGGGAAACACGTGCCTCCCAAAAGACATGACTCATACAGTGTTTATGGCTGCCCGGCGGCCGCCTTATTTAGGCTCAGTAAGTTATCCCCCTCGCCCAGGCTGGTGGAGCAGCCACAGATCACACGCTCTGATCCGCACAGAGGTCTCCAGCTTCTGGGCCCAGTGTTCTGTCACGGCCCTGCCTGCATCTGTGTCTCTCATCAATGGGGCCCACGTGACCCAGGTTCCAGGCCCCCAACATAGAGCGCCGACTGTCATGGGAGTACATTTCCAAATCATTTGATATGATTGTACTTAAAACTCTACTTTTCAAAATAGAGCCCATCACGGTTCTAGACTATCATCTAGTAGTGAGTGGTATCCGTGATTCACTGAACCTACTTTGCTATGTTTGTCCATTGAAATGGATCGGTACCTGCGCTGTGAAGTGAACTCACACAGGGAACCTGCTCAGAGGATGTGGGCTCCAAGAGGCGATGCGCCGCCATCATCGCCCAACAGCGAGTTAAAAACACTGAAGCCTGATGAGGGAGCTGGTCTGCCACCATCTCGCCATCGGCCTCAGCGTAGATGGGCTGCCGGTGTTCAGGAAGCCTTTTTCTTACATGACTGATACAGCCAGGTGAAACGGCCTCAAGACAAAGGAAACCTTCTGTGGCTTCCTGAGTGACACGTGGCAACCAGAGCGAAGAGGTGCTTTGGAGGGAAGCTGCTAATTTATTGTCATATTCATTGATTGATGCTCTCTTTTCCCAAGTGATCTACTACATTCTTTCTGTACAGAAGTTTATCATCTTCAGTGTGGAGTTGATGGTTGGCTAAGAAATGCATTATTTTGTTATGAATTGGAGAGTGGAGGAATTTAATTCTGTACCGGAAAAAAAAATGTCACAGAGTAGGAATGTGATGTGTTGCAAAACCCTGAAATGAGAGACAGCACCTGGGTCTTCTGCTGGCCAGGTGGCCTGGAGTGAAACACAGAGGCTGTGAAGTGGCTTAGGGCGTTGGGAACCAGCACTGGTTCAATACGGAGAACTTGACAAACAGCTTCTGGCCGTGTTTAAGTAAGAGGACATAGAAAAATGTAAAATGCATTATTTGAAAATGTATGGTGATGCTACGATGCTAATTTCTTCTGCTTTGGAATAAAGAAAGGACAGAGAAAGAGAGAAAGAGAGAAAGGGAGGAAAGAAGGCAGGAAGGAAAAAGGAAGTGAATTAGGTTGTTCAGAATTCAACTGTGATTAAACTAGTGAAATAGTCACTCTTTTCTTGTTACTTTTAATGGGTAGAGAATACCAACCTGAGATAGATGGCATCTCTGTTAATAGACGTTCTATTCACCTATGAGCTCTTAATATTCATGTACTCTTGTATTTCAGAGAAACTCTTACATGTTTTTAAAAACTTTTACTTTCATTAGTACATGTTTGCAGTACATAATGATTGCATTCATTGGGGGGAATTGATACATGTACTTAATACTCACATGCCTTACAATCACAATAGCCTCATTTGAATTTTTTAAGTTACTCAAAAAATTTCAACATGAAGTCATCCTTCATACCTACTTCTTTTTATGTTTTCTTCCCTGAAAAGAAAATCATGCATCTATTTTCTTGGATTTGTGATCGTTTGACATTCACCGTACTGAATGGCTGGAAGCATTTCTGTGCGTCAAGGAAAATTGCATTCCCTAGAAAAGTCTGTCTTACGAGAAGTGGAAGTCAATGACTTACCTTCCACGGCTAGGGACCAAGTGTGCGTTTGTCTCCGTGGGGTCACCTCTGCCATGTGCAGGAACCCATGGCCTGTGCTCTGGTCTCTGGTGGTGTCACCCTTTGTGCTGAGTAAGGAGCGAAGTGACTTGGTCAGAGGAGAGGAGTGTTCCCATCCTGGCCCACGGGACTCCCTGCGTGGACACGAATGTTTGTGATTGACTCGCGATGAGCTTTGATCTTTAGCTTGGACAAGACCAGACAATGCTTCTGAATAACCCACGTATGAACCAAGGTGATATGGGGGGAGGTGGACCCGAGTCTGATTTCCCACATACAAGCCGGTCACTCTACTCAAGTGGGTTCTGTGTTTGGAGTCCTGTAATATGGGCAATAACACTACATTCATTAAGTGTTGAAAGTGATGACATATATAAAGCTTTTCTCCTACTGCCTAGACATAGTAAATCTTCAGCTTATTGGCGTTGTGGATTATTATTTTTATTGGTGTTCTTTTTGCACTTTTGGGCTACAGAACCAATAAAACCTTCCCAAGGTTATCCCTTACCTGATCTGTCCTCTTTAATATGGTTGCGTTTTTCTCGTCTACTCTGCACCCCCTCTTTCCTCCCTCTCTCCTTTGTCTCACCCCATTTTCTCTTCAGTACCTCCGCGGCATCCATTCACAACTTTGCTCTTAGGCCCACCTGAATCGCGCCGGGCTGTTGACCTCAAGTCCATAAATGGCTCTCTCACTCTCCCTGGCGAGCACCTTTCTGCACTTGGTGCACACGATGGACAAAGGTCCCCTCGTGTGCCCCAGAGCATGGAGGGACCCAGCACAGGGCGTGTGCGTTTAACAGATCACTTCGGCACACATCTCCAGGACTGAACATTGTACCTTTTCCGTGAGACAGGCAAAAAGAAAATTTGTTATCAATTAGTGAAGCTCTTCCCAACCTAGAACTTTTTCTTTCTGGCTCGGACTCAGGGCCTTGTGTTTACTAGGCAAGCGCTCTACCTCTGAGCTGAATACCCAGCCGCAGGCAACGAGAAATGTTCCGTGATGGTGCTGCTGAGGGTAGCTGCGCGGTCAGGAGCCCAGAGTGACGCTGCACACCCACCGGGCGAGGTCAGCATCTGCGGCTTCCTGGAGGGCGGATGCCCACACGGAGCTGCGGACACAGGCGGACTGTTAGTGCTGCGCGCATAAGGTGCAGGAAAGAGCCGGCGTGACATGTCACCTGCAGGGCTGTCTCCAGGTGCGAGGCCGAACCCCACGACCAAGGAGGCGAGCGGGTCACCAGGGCCCGGGTCACCAGGGCCCTGGCCCCCAGTCGGCCGCCCGGGTGAGGGCAGGAAGCAGTAGACAACCGCAGTCCTACTACTCACCCCGGTTATCTACAATTCGTTTTGACACCTGAAATATTTCGAATGAAATCCTGTTAGGAAGTCATTACTTTCTCACATGAAGAAATAAAAATGGCAAATAAATATATGAAGAAATCTTCAACATCACTAGTCATTCGAGAAATGCAAATCAAAACAACGTTAAGATTCCACCTCACTCCAGAAAGAACCGCATATATGGAAAAATCATCCAATAACAAATGCTGGCGGGGCTGTGGGGAAAAAGGAACACTCCTTCACTGTTAGTGGGAATGTAGACTGGTCCAGCCACTGTGGAAATCAATATGGAGATTCCTCAAAAAACTACAACTAGAGGTTCCATTTGACCCAGCTATTCCCCTACTGGGGATCTTCCCAGAAGAATTAAAATCGTCATACTACAAGGATGTATGCACCACCATGTTCATAGCAACACAATTTGTAATAGCTAAGTCTTGGAAACAACCTAAATGTCCAACAACCAACGAATGGCTAAAGAAAATGTGGTTTTTCTACACGATGGAGTACTACACTGTCATAAAAAAGGATAAACTGGAGTCATTCATATATAAATGGATGTTTCTTGAGAACATACTCTTAAGTGAAATAAATCAGACACTCATGAGCACACATCGAATTGTTTCTCTGATATGAGAAACCATAACTGTAAATAAGAACAAAGAGGTGTAATAGATATTATATAAAAGGAGGATGGTGTGCAGAGGAGAGGAGTGCTAGAAAGAAAGAAGGGGAAAAGCAGAAAGGCAACAGGGGAAAGAGAAGGGAAAGGGAAAATATGGAAAATGATGAATGAACCTGCTGTAAATAGGGAGGGAGGGAGCAGAGGGGAGGGGCGGGGGAGAGGGGGGAGAACCAAGATGCATCATGTATAGATACAGAATAAATGTAATGAATGTGACCATTGTATGTAGAATGTACCAATACATGTTCTTGGTTTAAAATAAAAATTAAAAAAAAAAAAAGAAAAAAAAAACGCATTCTCCTACAGAAAAAAAAAGAATATCTTACCAACTATTTTTAATTTCAACATTTTAATGTTTACTTTTTTCCTGATTACTCACATCACCTGGCCAAAATATCATTTCTTTTCTAAATTCCTTACTTCTTTTTTATGGACGCAATCTATTTTTTTAGATAAGCATAATCTTTTTCCAAGTTATTTTAGCGTTTTTCTGTGCTCATTTTTTTCTTAACTGCTGAAATAAATAAGGAGCAGATAAATGACCCTAAATTTATTTTCAACAATTCTCTTAATCTGCTTTATGTAAGCTAAATCCAACAAGTTTAGATCATAAGTATCCTTTTTAATCATATATATGTGTGTGTGTGCTTGCACATACGTGTATACATACTCATATATCTATAGCTATAGTAAACTTTGTTTATTGGGTTCGAAGTTCAATTAAAACATCATAAAAAGAAAATCATGCCAATATTTTGAAAAATCGTGTGTGCTGTTAGAAACACAACCCCCCAAATACCTTTAAGAAGGCCAAATTAAGAATACCACCTTCACACTGATTTCTTAGCTCATGGGATCTTATAGGAAGCAAATACTTGGTTTAGTGTCCAGTGGCCTACAGACATAAATAGGAATAAGACAACATTTAGGTCTAAGCGAAAACTAGGGTTAGTCCTTCTGTGACATTGCCCGTGGTTTTTGTCACCGGGGCGGTGCTGGGACTTACCTGAGTAGCCTTCTCCTGCAGGGCCACGTCTAGTGTGCTCTTCTAGGAGTCAGGCCATCCGCAGGCAGTGAATGCAAACTGTGAGGGCAGACTTGTGTCACAGAGCACTAATGGATGCAAAGGCAGCTGAGGGTAAATTAAAGAAGGGGTCAAAAGTTAATTAATCCTATAATTTCTTGCTTTTTAAGGTACTCATTTATAATCATAATTGCAGACATGTACAGACTCATATTCTGGGTGCTTTTGGTTGAGGATGGAAATTGTGTCTCTGTACCTGTTTCTTCTGTGCCGCTGGTTCCCCAAGTCCCCAGAGTGTCTGATGCTCTGGGGTCCCTGCCTCAGGATGGTCACCAGAGCAGGGTGTTTATTCGTGTGGATGTTCTTGTTGTTCACTGTGAGATGAGTTCATTAACGGGAGAGTGGCTTTGCATAGATTTTCTTGGCTCTTTAATTTCTACATTCTGGAGGCAATTAATCATGTGGTTACTTGATTTCTTTTGCTAATAAAATTTTTCTGGCTAGATACTTTTCCATATTCAGTAACTTTTCTTCACTCGCACACAGTCCAAATCCATCAACAGTATATGCAGTAGCATATCCAGTTGCCAAATTTAATAATATAATTCGATCAAAATCCTTCAGGTACATAGTGGTGCTCAAAGTCTGCTGGTTCTTCATCACTATGACTGCAATATGATAGCAGAGGTTGATCAAATCCCTAAATACTCCTGTGAAAGTTTGAAAACGCAAGTTCATCCTCAGGCTGCCTCAGGTTCACGAGGGAGTGAATCATGTAGAGCTCTAAGCACATCTTTTCTTTTACATTATGAACTATCGGTGAGAGGCTTAGCACCGGCTATGGGAGTAAAGATGACTGAGCATCACTTTTGCTCTCAGTGAGGAAGGATATGTGGGAACGAGTGTCTAGCATGTGATTTCTATTCGCCTTGATGCTGTAGGACCTGTTCTTGTCAGTTAATGTTAAAGTCCCAGTTAGAGGCACATAGACCCCGAGGTGCCCCCTACTGTGTTGGACATTCAGAGTAAAGAGGATTTCGCATCAAGACCTGCTTGGTATCCTCCGTGGATTCCAGGGATTTTCCTTCATGGAGCCTTGGTAAATTTCAAGGTATGTACTTCATATCTCAAATATATATATATATATATATATATATATATATATATATATATATGTACATATATATAAAACTATTTTACATATTTCCACAATTTTATGTTACTCAGAACAAGACCCTATGATACCTATGTCACTGGGGATCATTTCCTATCACATTTGAGCTTCCCCTTTTCAAACAAAAAATTAATGGTATATTTTAGATATACATAATGATAACATTCATCATAGGAAATGTGTACCTGTACATGGTATATCTTGCTGCTGCTTTTTTCCCATTCCCTCCCCTTTTTAAATGTGCAACTAACTCCCCTTGAAATTCTTTCCCCTGTATTATTTCTTTGTATTAAGGACATCTGACTTGTAGCCCTTTGTATTTTAGTAATTGTTGTTAATTATCATCCATTATCATGCATTAGACTATGTGGTCCCTGAGAACAGCATTTTTCTTTAATTGGAGGGTGCAGGACAGATCTAGTGCATACTAGTCTAAGTATTTTTGAAAGAATCCATTAGTGATATTTTGTCCTCGCTTTCTTCCAGCATAAAGTTACCATTCAGGACTTTTTATGTGAGCCCCTGAGATCAGAGCCAGCCTGTATTGATCTTTAGGTTCCTTCCTAGTCTGAGAACTTCTGCAACCTACTTAATCGATGCATATTTACTTAATAAATAAAATACAAGAAGATGAAAATTAAATTTACCTACCTTTTGTATATGGAAGTACATTCATCCCTTGAATAATGTATATTGAGTCATGCTTAGCAGCAGAAACTAATAAATTTTCCCTTTAGGAAATTACATTAATTATTTAAAATATTTAAATATTTTACATTTGCCAGTGACTCCAAATGCTATGCCGTTTCATCTTTTCTTATAAGATCTCCCTTTTAATCACTGTTATGTTCGTAAATAGTGTAGGTGGTGCTCCAGTGTGCATGCATGAGCTTATAGTATAATATCCCTGACATGTACGTGGTCAGCGCTCCATGTCTGCGGTCACACATGCACAGATCCCGCAGACAGCAGACTGAAAATATCCCCCCAAAACTGTCTGCAATGAACATGCCGTGACTTTCTATCTCAGCATTATTTCCTAAAAAATGAAATGATGATTTGCATAGATGTCATACTCCATTCAGTATTAAAAGCAACCCTGAGATGATTTAAATCTAGATTATTTATTCAGTAGGACAAACACAGGTTATATGCACCACACCCCGTGTTATATGAGGGACGCGAGACGTTAGAGGTGCCAGGGTCCCCAGGAGTGCTGAGACCACAGAGACTGTGGGATGCTTCATGCCTGGGACGTCTGAGACCTTGGCGTGGACTGCTCCACATTCAGTCCCGCCCCCAGGACCTGAGCAGTACTTTGCTGTGGGAAGTTGGGGACCGAGGCCCTAAAAGATGGGAAAGAAGAATCGGGAAGACGCTGAAGGGTGGCCAGCCTCAACTGATGGTGGGAAATTATTTTTACATTTCTACTCAAGAAAGGCACGAAACTGTCAGGCGCTGGTGAAGTTGGAGTGGGGACAGGTTGGTGAAAGGAGACGAAACCTCAGCAAGACAGGAAGAATAAGTTGAGAGAAATATTGCACAACGTGGTGTCTGTAGTTACTGGCAATGTGTTGTGCTCTAGAAACTGGCTGAGAAAGTGGTCTGTGATTCTGCACCACAAAATGGTAAGCAGGTGAGGTTAATGCTCAGGTTAATTGGCTAGACTTAGTCATTTCACAAACGTGCATACTTCAAAACAGCGTTCTGTACATGATAACCAGACAGTGTTCCACCTGTCAATTTCTAAAAACATCAATAAAGCGAAAACAAGAAATGAGAGGACTTGGATTGGTTTAAAATGAGCTGAGGGCCTGGGGGTTTAGCCCAGGGGTAGAGCACTTGGCTAGCAAGTACAAGGCCCTGAGTCTGATCCCCAGAACTCAAAAGAGAGAGAGAGAGCTGAACTGGCAAACTAAGAGAAAGAGCCCTGGCATTTTATCTGGGAGAAGAGAGAACTGGGTCACGTGGTCCTTCATGTCACAGTTATTGGCAGCCGCAACTAAATCAAGAGAAAGACGAAGGAGTGCTCCGGAATTGTTTCAGGAAAGTTACTAACTACACTATTGTTGGGACTTTTCACATTTTTCAGGTTTTTATTTTATCCATGACTATTACAGTTATGGAGTTTTAGAAAGTCATGAGATTATAGTAAAAAAATAAATTCTTACTTTATATAAGAAAAGCATGCAAAGTGATGGTTTCATTAAAAACATTTTTAAAATTTTTTTATCAAGAAAGATGACTAGAATTTTCTACAGTCTCATTCTAGACAGGCCTGGCACTGTAGGTACCAGACCTGGATTTTAACCTCAAATCCTTCTCTGACTGAGTGACTCTGGCTAAGTTATTCAGTGTTTCCTGGCCTGCAATATGGGGAAAGTAATCCTAACTGTGCATTCTCATCAGGATCTTTGAGACAGTGTAGAGCAAGGATCTGGCTCTTTGTCCGTCACACAAAGGGCAGAGACGCTCCGCAAAGCCAGCCTTCCTTACTGCGCTCAGGAGAAAGATGCTTTTCTTCACTCTGCAACAGTCTTTGCAGGCTTGGACTTGTTCTGAAAATGACAATGAGATTACCCTGTACCCGAGATTAGGAAGCACCGCCCCCCCTTTGCATACCCTTAACCTCTATGTTTGGATGCTTCCTAGACGTGCGTTTTCCCCTCATTTGTGCTACTCTGCACCAGCTGTACTTGTGTCGACGGTCCCTCCCAGCTCCATTGACCAGTTATGGTCATGAGGTGGACGTCGTGGCCACATCATGCTCCTGGCAGTGGGAACGAGCCTCTGCCGTTTACTTGGTATTTCAGTCATTCTGTCACTAACAGCTATCTGATAAGGGATATGAGTCCTGATTGTCATCAAAGGACGTTCTGTAGATACCACTCATTGCGTTCAGACAGGCCCCACCATCAAAATGCAGAGGGCTGCTGAGCGGGTGAAGAGCCGTGCAGTGACACGAGCATGTTTCCTTAGCGGACATTCCGTCCCCGAGCACTTCCCATCACGCCGAGACAATGCTAGTCAAACTGTTAGCACAGTGAATGCAAATAGGGCTCAAAAACACGTTTATATTGCTTATATGTTCTGTGTTGTACGGATGTAAGAAAACGGATGTAAGGAAAATTTATATTGTAATACGCTTGAAATACCTTTAAAGATATGGGAAAACACTAGGTAACAAGAAATTGTAGTTATAATTGATTGATAATGTATGAAATGACGACACTTCTTATATTAAAAATATAGCGCTGTAGTATTGCTTAGCTCAGAGCAAAACAGGTCTGTGACCATTCCTAACCTGCAGGTACTGCAAAGGACCACATCTGTTCTTCCCGTGACTGGTGTTATTTTAAATTAATCAGAGGGAAAGAGAATGTGGAGCTAGATGTATAAATAATAATTTCCAAATATTTGTATATTTAAAGCACTCTGTGGCCTTATCTTTGAGTATTGATGTAGGAGCTTCAGAATTGCTCAGTGTATTTAGGATCGCCTTTTTAAAATAAGAAAGTAACAATATCCACGTATGTAACATAGGCCTGGTGTGATTGTCCTGGAGCTGGCAGCGCTCAGCGGCTGCACTGGACTTCCTTGTTCCTTCTCCACCCTGGGCATGGCCTTGTGGGGAGGCACGGATGAGGTCTCTTGCCCGCTGCACTGCAGGTGACACTCAGCGCGTGGACACGGTGGGTCAGGCAGGGTCCGGTGAGGCTCTGGCCCTGAGCGCCTTCCCCACTGAGCTCTGTCACGGCCCCGGGGCTGCTGAGGATGCTGAGTGAGCAGAGCTCTTTCCGTGGCCCCTTCTCTCTGTCCTGCCACATCTCCAGGAAGCAGTGTCCCTCTGCTGCCTTTGGGGTGCCCTGAGGTCCCTTTCTGGCTTCCCTCAATCTTGTACATGCGTTTGCCAATTAATGATTATCTTTCTCAAAAAAAAAGAAAATCCCCTTAAATTAAGTGTTTTGAGTATTCCATGTATTGCCTTTAGGAACCTCGACTCAGAGAATTTTGTATTTTACATTTTACTCTTAACATGATTTTAGTATATTTTAACAATGTCATCCCTTCTGTAACTTTTACAGAAAATCTTTATAATAATTTATGATAGATGCCAGGTCACCTTTTTATAATAATATGGTATTAGAACTTTTGAAGGTAGCATTTAAAATTCAAACTGAACCCTAATGTAGATACAGAGAGGCACGAGAGAAAGATTGTAGTATAAAAAATATACTGAAATTTTTTCCAACAAAAATTTTAGATTACAGAAATGCGCCCTTGTCATGAAGGGCATTACTCCAAATTCCATTCAATGAAAACATTCTTTGGGAGGCAAGAGAAAAGGACCATGTGCAATATCCTGCTGCAATTTATGAGCTCATCTAAGCTCGTGTGTTCTCTTCTTCCACTTGGCGGGTTGGCCTGCGCCGTAAGCGGCCCTGTTCTCCAATGCGGCACTCAGGTGGCTTCTTCATGTGATTAAATATCCAAAAGCCCACACTAACCAGGCAGTAACTGCGCCACACAGCAAGCACAAGAGAAATGGCGGCGTTCCAAACCCTGATGATGGAGATTTCCTTCTAAATACCAGCTTCCTGCCCTGTTCTTTCTACAAGCTAACGAAGGCACTGCTTCTGTTTGACAGAGAGTAACTGTCCTCCAAATGGGGTGGCAGTCTCCATGTAAAGGATCTTCAATCCCATACCAGTTAATTGCTAACAAAAGACGTAATGTGGTGTAGGATGTGCAAGGTCTGGATACTACTTTTCTCCTCATAAGTAATTTTAGCACTTACAAAAAATTAATAGCCTTTAACATTTTTATCTCTATGTAACTGATTTGTCTGGGTTTAAGAATGTTATGACAGTATGAAAGGAAAATGATGTGCTTTTTAGATAGGTGAAATTCTGCACATTGAGACTACAATTTTAGAAAGAAACATGTCAGATGAAAAGTGACCATAAAAATAACACATTCCATATGAGCTTTAATGAAATTTCCATGGTGGAGATATTTTCTTTCATAAAAAAATGATAACTTGTGAAAAAACTGCATGGTCAAAAGAAAGCTTGTGGAAATTAGTAGAATAAAGAAAAAGAACATATTTCTTAGCGAATTTGAATATACCACAGAATAGAGGTTATACTTTGATTTTTCCTTATGGTTTGAAAAATACATTTTTAGCTTGCATTTATATTCAACATTATATTGAATTAAGGGAAAGTCTTGTCCTAATTATCCTTGACATTTTATTTTCTTGGACTTATAATCCATATTTATTCTTCTAGTTATTCATTTCTTCATCAATTAGCACTATATTATTATTTCAAAGTTTCCTTTTCTTGATCAGAATCCCAATAATGTGTTTTAGAACAACTCTAAGAGTATCTGGGTTGTCCCCAACCCACATTAATGAAGAGAGCCCCCAATTCCTCTTGTAGAAACATATAAAGATGTGTTTTCATTACACAAAATGAAATATGAAATTCAATTATCATTTTGATCATAATCTTTTACACAAGGGGACTAAGAAACTTTTTATTTTGACATCATAGCTTATATATTTAATGAATAAGTAATAAGTGGTATACAGATGAAATCATATTCCTCTCAGTTTTGGAGAAAAATGAATTACAGTATTTGAGTCCAAGCTGTGAGGTACTGAAATTACTAAGTCCTGACACCATAGAGTCCTGTGAGTCACAAGAGACAAATGAGAATTTCCATGTGGCTGTGAAATTTTCTTTTTATAAAATTAAAAGCAACTATGTCTTTTTGCTGCAAGTAAAATTGAATGTACAAAGCAGGCACCCTAAATGAAACCATAGATATCCAGGTAAGTTAATGAGCATTATCTGCATCATATGCCCATTTCTTTGTAATGGAAGTTGCTACTTAAACCTTAGTTATAATTGTGAATATAATTCTCCCAAGCAAAATGTTCCCAAAGGTGGATTCAACAGCTCTTCATGAACTGTCTACAATATCTACAATAGGGGACTGAGAAGGGCAACCTCCTTGACCTTTTTTCTATTTTTTTTCTTCTAATTCAGTGAATCATCTTTTGTCTGTTTTCTCACACTCTACAAAAATGCTTTCTGTGGTCCTCAGAAATCTTGTCTTTTTCCCTACAGTACAGTAACCACTCCTTATTTACTGTTTTGTTTTCTGTGGTTTCAGTTATCTTCAATCAACTCTGCTCCCAAAATATTAATGAAAATTTCCCAACAATAAATAATTCATAAGTTTTAAATTGCTATCTATCTGAGTAGACCAATGAAATCTTGTGCTGCTGTGCACTGTCCTGCCTGGTTTCAGAATCAACCCTTTGGGACATGTATCCACACTGTATATGCTACCCTTTCTAATGTGGGAGAGAGACAGAGGGAGAGCGAGCAATGGAGATAAAGACACTGAGAGAGACCATATTCACATCACATTTGTAGCAATGTATTGTTACAATCATCCTGCATTAGATTTGTCATTATTCTCTAAGCATGTGCCTAATTCATAAATTCAACATTATTACAGGTGTTTATATTTAGGGAGAACATACTATTCAGAGGACATGTTACTATCTACTGTTTCAAACATCCATTGAGGGACTTGAGATGCATCCTTCATGGTTAAGGGAAGACTACTGTATCATCTCCAAGCTCAAACTCAAGCCAAAGAACTTTCTGATCTTACCCTTTCCCACATCTTCACATCCATCTCCCGACGTCCTGTGTCACTGAGCGATATTTGGGATTCACACATTCCCGGCTGACCACTATTTGTGCACCTAGGTGCTGAAATCTCATTTTATTCTCACAAAAGTCATGCCCGGGCATGAACACACGTGATTTTTTGCAGACACCTACATGATGTGTTTTATCTGATTCATTCTTTCTAGAGTCAACCATGCACCACCCGAACTGGGCATCACTTCGCTGCCTGACTGTACCGCATTTATTTTCTGAGTCTCTGTTTCAGATCTCCGAGCCTCTGTAAGCGTAGTCCTGCAGGCTTTCCCCCCTGGGTTTCGTGTATATTGTCTGGGTTACACGTAGCAGCTGCAGCGCCGGTATACCTCGCGCGTGACAAGCGCCGTAGATGTGTGAGCTGCCTGCGTGATGGACGCTGATGCAAGGAGAGGCTAACGGTTCTGTAGGCGCTCGTCCTTCCTCAGCCCTCAGGCTTAGTCGCATTTTCAGTTCCCTTTTCAGGAAATCTCGTGTGAGAACCTAGCCTGTGCCGGGTGTCGATTAGTCTGTGCTGCAAGGGGAAGGAAGGGGAAGTCGCTCTAAACTGTGGAGGGGAGGTGTTCGCTTCACTGTGCTGTGAACTCAGTGGCAGCCTCGGTACTGGCTAAGCCAGGCTGAGTGTGGGCCCGGCGGGTCAGCACCATGCCAGGGAGCTGCTCGCCTCTGCTCTGCTCCTGGAGTGTCATCCAGCCCCTTTCATCTTGGGGTCACCCTATCCGGCCACAGCCCAGGGCTGGACTGGGCAAGGCTGGAGGGTCTCGTGTGTCAGGCCTGAGTACATCTCACGTGTACTGAGGTCACAGGAACTCAATTTCTACGTCCAGTCCCAACTTCTGGTGGCCTTGCAGGCACCATGTGGGTGTGGCAGAAAGAGGCGGGGTAACACAGGTATCAGTGAGCATTGGCTCCATCTGCTTTAATCGGCTGGTCAGTGTGCACACACTTGGCACATGAAAGGCAGAAGCATCTGAAGGTCACGAACATTACATAACGGAGGAGCACGTGTGTTGGATGGAAAGATGTCTGCTCAGGTTTGTGGAGGAAAACATGGTGAAACCACAGTGTACAAGAAGAGTGAGCATTGTCTAAGGATGCTTCATCAGGAAACTGACCATTACACAAGAGTTTGAATTTCCCTCGATGGCTTTTAGAAGAATTGGGAGTAATTTATTCAATTCATTTTTAGAATTTTTCTTTTGCTCAAATATAATCAGTTTTATTTTTATCCACCTGTACATTATTTTTATCTTCAATATGGAAATTATTTCTTGAGCAGAGAAACTGGGAGATGGGACTGTAGTTTTCATTTATTTTTATGTGCAAATCACCATTTTTAATAACTGCCACTCAATTTGTGTCACTTGACATTATACTGCAAGGAGTGAGGACTTTAAAGGTAGTTGTGGAGGAACTAATATTTATGCTTAATAATACATAGCATGACTGTCACCTAGTCCAGTGCTTGAAGGACGTGATGAGACTTAGCCCTGCTCAGTGCTGGTGTACTTGTAGGCCCGGGACGCAAGCTGTGATACCAACAGTCTGAGAGCTCTTGGAACAACAGATCTGCTGTGAAAACCTGCTTGCAGACTCCGCCTGTCAGGGCAGGAGCTCATTTCGTTTCGAGGGATCTTAGCAGGTGGTGGGACTGCTCAGCTTAGACCTGCTGGGAGGTGCTGTGCCTGCAGGCTGAGGCTGGACGTTCACCCCTTCAGTTAGCAGGTCGCAGTGCGTGGTGTCTGGTGGCGCCAGGTCACCTGAAGCCAGCGCGGGAACATCAGTGGTCTCAGCTGCAGCTGGGCAGAAGAGACGGTGCACTATTTAAAGCTTCCCCAGTTGAGGCAGGATCTTTATATGTGCTCTTGTAAAAGCCTTTTAAATTCACCAAGGTTGGCGCAGTGAAATTAAAAGCATGAAGGGGGCCCTGCAGGATGGGTGCAGGAGGTGGGGTGTCTGGCCGGAGGAAGCGAGGTGCCCACCTCACAGGAGAGGCGCTGAGCGTACACAGTGCTCCCCAGCCTCTCCTCACTCTGGTCTACCAGATGAAAATGCAGACAGAAGATGTCCAGTCAAATGAAGAGTAGTGAGGCTCTGCACAATGAGCTGGACCACACGCTTCTCACCGGCCTGCCTGGCTAACACGGTGGGGAGGCGTCATGTTGAATCCGGCCCAAGCTGGAGGACCGCGGTCTGCATGTCTGGTATCTGGGGAAAGACAGGCTTTGTCTCGGAAAGTGTCCCCGGGGCTCCGCCTCGCTTCAGAGTCAGCTCAGGGCCCAGAGCAGGGTGGGGGTCCCTGTGAACACACTCGGCAGAGAGTGAGTTGGGGAGAGATCTGGGGACGGAGCTTGCTGGGCTGACCTGATCCGCTACCAGGGCTCTGCACAGCTCTGTAACGCCGCCACCTTTCAGGAACTTCCTTGCTAAAAAAGGTCATGATGGCGCCTACGGCAGGTGCAGCGCATATAGCTGAGTTGATGTAAAGTACACGCCCCATGGCCCGAAAGCACAGACAGCTTGGGAGTGTCTGCTCTGCCCCGGAGTAGCAGTGACATGGTGGTCCGGGGGACCTGCAGCTTGTGTGACTCAAACGTTGAGTCCTGGGTCCTAAAGAAAAGTCTCTTTCAGGAGCTTGCCATTATGCACTCTATGTTGAGAGGAGAAAGAGCAGTTAAGAAATGGTGGCTTTTCATGGTGCATCTATGAGTCTTTCCTATTACCTTTTTCATCCAAATTGTATGTGTTCCCTTATAAAGCATCAATTAGGCTACTTTGCCCAATGTACTCGATTTATCTGAAAATAAACAGAAATACTATATTCAAGGAAAGCGAAAAAACTTTAGATCCACCCAGGTGGTGGAGTTTGGATAGGTACTCAGCAATGTGAGTGAAATTAAACTCTTTAGTCCTTGACTGCGTGGAAGCATCCACCTGGTGACACATCAAGTCAGCAGGCCTTGAATGTCCCCGGTTCTCTTCATTTTTATGTAAAGAAAGCTAAAACTGTTTTTCCCCGAGTTATTAAGCCATAATGTACACTCATTCTCTTTATCAACTTTTCCATTTTCCAAGTGAAAATTTGTTGCTCATCTTAGAGCAAACATCAGACTCTTAGAGATGCTCTGTGGTCCTCTTTTATATCTGGTCAAAACAAAATGTTCATCTGTTCAGGTCTATGTCGTACCTCAGTGCGAGAACTTGTGCTCAAATCCAGTTCTGAGCTTCCTGCAGCAACAGGGCAATGAACTTTTGGTTTTCTAGGAAATGTCTCCTGCCCAGTAGATGGAGGGAATGAAAATCCGCAACAATAAGTGATCCTAGGCATGGGCTGCATGAGTCTCCTGCAGGATGTCTCCAGTTCGACTCTCAAAGAAGTCCTGTGAAGCGGCCCCACATGCTGGCGATCCCATTTCCCGGAGAGAAACTCAAAGCCCACAACTTACACGAATAAACCACACATACAGGGCACCCTCCTTCTTATCACAGCTGTCCTGTTAGATACAAAGCTGGTGGCAGAAATGACAACCATGAAAGCATAACGCCCTCTGTCCTCCATCACCTCACAGCTGAAGCTGTTGCTAGAGGGCAGCGTGTTTGGTCTAACACGGAGGGAAAACATCACCCCACAGAGCTTCACAATGTCCCAAAACCACGAAAATAGAGGTGCCCACAGACAGACAGCCCTTGTCAAACAAAACTACACTGTGATGGAACACAGGGCAGGGAGATAGAACTCAGTCTGGTGAGAGGAAATCACAGTATGAAATCAGGAGAAAAGTCAAATTCCTGCTGAATTTTGTTTATGGAACCGGGGACAATTTAAGAGCTGTGTGTACCTCTTATTAATATCATCAACAATCCTAGAAAGAATCATTATTTTTCCAGCTGCATTTTGAGCTTAGTTACCTAACTAAGAGTTCCCTCCAGCCAAGACAGAGACAGAATGAACAAACTCTACTCCAAGTCAGAGGTGCAAATGACTCACCACACACGTGTAATTATAGTGCTGTGAATTTAGCAACGCTGGTTTAAAAGGTTTGTGTAGATGGAATGTGAAGTGGTTCACTTGGATTATCATGCAGGCAGGAAGAGACTGCAAATAGATTGTGTCCCAGATTAAAATAGCCAAGGACACGTGGTCTTCTCTGGAACTAGAAGGGCGCACCGAGGAGAGACTGGTGGGGAGGGTAAGCAGGGCTTCTCGGCCTCCAGAGTCCCCGCAGGGCAAGCAGAGACCCCACACCTGCCCCTCACGCTGCATCAGGAGAGCTCGATTCTCCCCATGACTTGGCCATTCAAGCAGCCCCCTGCCCATCTGCGCTGTTCCCTTCAGGGAAAGCTTAGGAAATCACCCTCCCCAGAGGTGTGGCCCCAGATCCACAGAGGCAAAACTTCTCCTCATCCAGCAAGAGAGGCCTCCTAGGCCTGCAAGCCCTGAACAAGAGTTTCACCTCGGTCTCACTCTGGAAATCCCCCTTCCTACATCTCCCTGTGATGCCGGACCAGTCCCTCAGCTGCATGCTTCCAATGACAAATGTGGTTCCAGAGACGGGCCCACAAATCTCTCCTGCCCAAGTGGCAGGAGGCTGCACTCCAGACTGTCACTGCGTGCAGCATGTGAGGCAATGGACCTGCGGCTCCAGAGAGCGACCTGATTATTTCCATGTGAATGAAACACCACTGACTGCAGCGGCTGTCTTCTGGGTCATGGAGAGCGGTTGACACGAGCATTCTGAATTTTAACACAGCCCTCCTTGGGACGCGAAAAGACATGTAATCCCTGGAGTGAAAACTCTCACACAACCTAAAGATCCATAAGTAAAAGGAAACCGCCCCGTAAGCCGTGGTAATAATAGGTAAAACATCCTCCTGCCAGGCCTTGTTCTGACCACTAACTTGTGTTGCAGTTATAGCACCACTCAGGCTGGGTCCCAATGTTCCCATTCTACACACAGGTAAACCAAGGCACAGTGAAGAGAAACAGTTGCACCACAGTCTTGCAGCTAATTGTATGGCGGATCCAGGAATTGAATATTAGAAGCCTGTAGACATAAAAGTGTGTTTTAACCTGGTTTATTTTTGGCGTTGCCTCGTCCACGGAAGTGTGCAGAATATGTGTCATTTGGGGAAGGTCAGAGGAGAGACTGGAAGGGAGGATCATCTGCAGTAGAGAGATGCTGTCCTAGGAAGGAGCGTGCAGGACCGTGGTCCTTTGCACCCAAAGTGTCTCAGGGACCTCGTGGTACCACACCCCCACCTCGAACAGGAACTCTAAGTTTTATGGGCTTCACCTGAGTGGAGAACGTCCAGTACTGTGCTTAGGCTTCGAATAAGACCGGGCTTGGCGCCTGCAGTACGTGTACTTGCGGAACCTCTGACGATAAGGCTCTTGGTGAGACACGAGAGTCCAACACCGTGGGACAAGGACAGCCATGTGGGCAGGACAGGGGCTCTCACTGGCCTCCTTCCTGGCAGCCTGCCGGTCCTGGTCACGCTGTGTCTAGTTCTGCTGAAGTTGTAGGAGAAAACACAGCCCCTAAGACTGAGAAAGGTTGGGGCTCAGTGGGCAAAGCATTAGCAGTGTTTCAGGAAGGCTGATCTTACAGACGCATAAACGTGGGGGCTTGCTTTCTTTTTCAAATCTGGAATTGTAATATAATAAAAGTTTTCTGCATTTCTTGGATACTTTTAAAGAAACCCCTTATTGAAAGCACATTATGAGGAGACCAAAACTATGCTCTGCCTGGATATTTATCACTACTGCTCAAGTCCCTTGTCACGGGGAGGCTCAGTTTCCTCATCTGCATGTTGGAGATTTTGAACTCTATGGTATACCCGCAAGTCTGTAAAGTGATTTTCCTTAGTTGACTATATTCGGCAGAAAACCAGAGAAATATATTTATACAAAATGGGAGAAAAATGTAAAAGGTAACTTGCATTTAGAATGCCTGTACTCAAATGAAAAGAATGTGTCTTATAATTAATTCAGTTTACACACACCTATACCTCTTAGAGGGTGCAGACATTCACATTTACACAGGATGAGAGTGAAAAGGACTCGAATTACAAGGCAACCAGTGAAATCAGAGGTCCCAGAAGGAGAATTTACATTAAAATCCTGCACCTAAATTGTTTGGAAAGGATAGTGGTTACCTTAAAACTAAATTTAGAAAATGTCACTTCTGTAAATATTTGAAAGATGTCTTTAAAGGGCTCTCAGTGTCCTTGTAATAAGCCAGAAATTTAGGATTTTTTTATCCACAATTATTGGTAGCAATTTGAAAAGTCTTCTAAAAACATAATAATCTCATTAAGAATTGTTTGTTTCTAACCATCAGAAATTTTTAAAATGAAATACAATGCAAGGGGATGCTACTTGGGGAGAATGAGTACCTTGCCTTAGAGAGAGTCTAGATAAATAAATCTTTGAAAACTACAGGTCCATACTTGAGATTAAAATGTTTATATAGCAAATCATGAACTACAATGACTTCAAATATTAATGTAAAATATAATTACGATCTTTAGAAAATGACAATGCTTGACATATTCCAAGTGATTCTTCATTGCATCCGATACATACCTGAGTCTATTATAAAGCGTAATTACTATAAAAAGCTCAGAGAATATCCCATTTAGACTTATTATCTCCACAAGTAATTAAAAGTGCTCAGATTATAAATGAGTTGTTATGATCCTGTCATATGCAGCTCGCTTCCTACATGATCTTCAGATGCGTGAAACTGAAAAAGATGAATGTCAGCAATATACTAACTTATCTCTCCCCCTGATTACAATCACCCAAGATCAACCCGTTTAATACAACTTCATGGCTCTGTGTAGGAAAACTGCATTAGTGTCTTACACAAGCATCAAGGCAGAAAGGTCGCTCTGTCAAGCTGAACAAAACAAGCTGCGATCGCAGACAGGACCTCTGCAGACAGACGGGGCCTCCGCAGACAGCACCTGGCTTGGAGGGGGCGCCTCGGCAGGTGCGAGGCAAGACGGCGCGTAGACACTCAGGACACACTCCGACCAGCGACGGAACGCGCGCTTCCCAAGTGCAGGTCCCTCGTGGCATTTTAACTTTACAGTTTGGGGCCTCAAATATTTCAAAGTGTTCCCTTGGTGAAAGCCACTGGCCCATCCAGTGTCCTCGGAGACGCTAGGTTCCTCGGCCCTCCCCCGCTTCTTTTTTGCTGTCAGTTCCTCACCTGTCTCCCTCCTAGTTCCCATAATGCTGGTGAGGTCTTCCTGAACTCTCTGGGATCATTCTGCAGGTAGCCAAGACTTCTTCACGTTTGTTCTCTAAGGTTCATTTAATCCACGTTTCCTCTGGAAGCATTTCTGTCAGTCATATGCTCGCTGAGGGCCTAGCGCCACCTATGGGCCAGCGACGGAGGCGCGTGTGGTGCAGGGCCGCAGGCTGGTAGCCCCCTTGAAGCGCGCCTCCGTGACCCAGACACTGAGCGTTTTAATTGGCTTAAATTTAAAAACCAACAACCCCACGTCGTTCTTACCAAATCTTAACGTTCATTTGGAAAAACTTCAATGTATATATTTTTCCACTGTGTATGTTATGAAAACTAAGCACCAATTATTTCCATGTTCTCTAAGTGTACACTTAGTTAAAAAAAAAATAAAATAAAACTCTCGTGAATACTTTATATTGCTATATGTTCAGATAATACTTTGCAGCATTGGTGGTTCAGTGGTAGAATTCTCGCCTGCCAAATAATACTGTGCAAATAGTGAGTTAAATAAATGCAATTAAATTCAATTTCACCTACTTAGAAAAGTATAATTCCACCTGAAGCTCACACTGTGCAACTACAGGAAAATGCTGGTCGAGACAGGAGAGGTGTAGCTGTGTGCAAGCTGCTGCGTGGGAAGTGGGACGGTTTACCTACAGTTATTATCAATATGTGTCGCCTAGCAACGGGCCCCACATTTCCAGCTAGCTACAGTCTGAGGTCTTAATTGTATCTCTATGCAAATGTAACCACTGTAAGCTATTTGCTTGTGTGTTTTCATTCTTTTACTAAAATATAGAGGACATGATAAAGTATTGATGAATAAGAAACACACCTGCTCAAATTGGTGGCTGTTCTCACTTGTATTTGTACACTAATGTTTTTAGTTTCAGTTTCACAGGTGCTGAGGGGAACTGTGTGAGTCACATCTATTCTGTCCATATTCATTGGAAACTACTGTTTTTATAGAGTGAAATAATATCTTTATGAACTGGGAAGGCTTATTATTGTCTATTAAATCCTGATAAACTATGGCCACAATGAATATTATAATATTCGAAGTTGACTCTAAGTCAAAAGAAAGCAACCTTCGATAGTCTACCATTATTTGAGAAACATCAGCGTGTGCTAATCCCAAATTCTCCTTAAATATGCGTCTGAATAACACGGGAGAGAATTGAAGGTTCAGTTCCTGGCAACGTAAGGAGAGTGTGGGGATCCATGCAATCCGTTTCCCAGCCCTGGGCCAAAGCTGGACACTCTAGGTGGGGCCCATGTTCTGGGAGGGAGGGAGGCCACGACTGCCCACGCGTGCTGGAGGGGAGAGTGGGGCCTTTGATGTGAGTCTCTGTGCACCTTTCGAGTGATTTGTGTCTCGACTTCATAAAAAATGGATAGGACTCAAGCTGTCGGTGCTGTTGGCATCTGTTTCAGATTCATTTCTACTGACAGCATGCTGCTGCCGGCAAACACTCAGACTTTCTTTCATCAGAGATGCACAGCCTGGGAACCACCTCCTCCTCTACCTTGCGCTGCGTTTGCTTTACTCGTTCTTCGTTAGCGACGCTACATTGAAATCCACCATGAATGAGAAGTAGAATGGAATGTATGTGTAAAATTGGCTAGTGAGAACATAACAGCGTGGTGATCTTGAACTAGTGTCGTGCGTAACCTCTCCCATCTAACGTGTGCATGGAGGGCAGTGGGGTCTCCGCAGAGCAAACACAAGGGGGCATTTGGTGGGATCCACGCCTGTTGTACCAGGCTTACAGTGCATAGTAAACTCAGTGCTCCTCCTCGTGAGGAGTCGTATTTAAATGGGTCACTATGTCTACAGTGAACAGCAACACTGCCAAGAAGCCTGGTTTAGTGGTAAGTAAAGACCAGGGTAGACTTGGCGTTCTCTACAGGTGTCCATTTGCCATCTGTATCCATGGAGTCCTGTGTGTGTGACTGTGGACAGTATGTCTGAAGCTGTTATGCTTTTACAGTAACTGTAAAGTGTGCTTATGTACCTGTGACATCGTGTGCTTGATTGTGTGTATGCATGTGTGTGTGCGCATGTGTGTGCCTGTCTGTGGAGCAGAGGGACAGAGCGTGGCATTGGTCATAGTGCGTAAACTCCCTCTCAGGCCTCAACTCGAGAAGCTTGAAAGTTTCCCTGTATGGTTTCCGATTTTCAAAGAACTTATGGGAAAATATTCCAACATGAAAGCAGGTGAGCTGTGACTTCAGAAGAGGATGTGCCTGTAGATTAGGGTCAACAACTGCCAGCAGACAGTGATGTAAATCTATCGATTTTACTTTGCACGTGGACAGGAGCTCAGTGCAGACCAGAATAATTCTCAGTGAACATTGTCTCCTTTAGAGGACTTGAACTCCGGGTCTTCCTTTATTTGTGGTTTCTGAAATAAAAAAAAAATACATTATTTTATCTATAAATGACATAAGAGTAAATCTGTGAGCACCAAGAGGCTTCCATTATGTCGCACTTCAGTCCTTTGTCCCACGTTTCAACAGTCCACCTCAGACCACGATGGCGTGGACCTGCCGTCTGAGTCACGCAGCTGCAGAAATCCCTCATGTGGCAAATTCCTCTATAGTTCGTAAAAACTGCCTTATTCATGTTAAATTTATAACTCAAATTTTGTTATCTCAGTCATGAATTTATTTAATCTTTTTTCTCAAAATAGCCATATATTATCTGACATAGCATTGTATTACATATTTATTACAAACATTACTGCTTTCACTTTTCTAGCAATTAGACTTTTCTCATATATCTATGGTGGCATCATATTTAATTGAACTTTATGAGCCAATATGCATTCATATTTTTATACATAAATCATAGTTTCAGTTTACTTATTAATTCTGAGTCACATATTAGCCATGTTGTAGATTATTAGGCATTATCACTTTTTAACATTCTTGAACCTTAAAATCTGTCCATTGAAAATGAACCGAACTTTAATCGTTATACATCATTGAGCAGCTACCAAGCTTTGAGTCTATTAAGCGCTGGAGAGATGTGTAAATGATGACATGCAGTCTGAAATTCAAGAATAGATTATGTCATTTGGGGAAGCCGGATCAGCCTAACCAGAGACAGAATCATCAAGGATTATATAGCTGTAAGAATTTAGTTGATATCGAAACTTAGGAATGGGCGAGGTGTAATTAATCACACTAGCGCTTTGCAGGTTTTGTTGAACTCTCACTTGTGTTTAAACAAATATGTGGGATACATGAGCTCTTTCGGAAGATATTTGCAGATTATAAGGTAGGATCATCGGATGGCAGGTGTCACATTGTCCTCGGTGTCACGGGAGGCTTAGTATTTGGTCTGTGATTTCAGGTGAACTGTCAGAACAATAAAAACGTGATGGCTCTGGGTGAAGGCGAGAGGAAGCGTGCTGAAAGCAGCACAGGAGGTGGTGATGAAGAGAGCGATTAAAGCATGCAGAGATGCGTTTTGCTGGCCAGAGGGCAGTAGGCAGGTAGAGCCTTTTCTGGTGGAGAGAAAAGAGGAAGGGAAGGGGGAGGGGAAGGGAAGGGTCCAAAGCAGACCCTCAGCCCTCTCTTGGGAGGTTCTAACTCATTTTTTTTTTGAAATATAGTCTGATTTTCTGCAAAGTCCTTTAAAATTAATGATATGGCTCAAGAACTTAATTCCTCCCACAATTCTGGGAAAGATGTCCCTGATCGTGTTCCCACTGGGCATGCAGTTCACGAACTGAAACAAAGTTTTGCCAAACGCTTCTGTTTGAAAAGCGAATTGTCCATGAACAGAATTGTTCGTGACCCAAGGTATTATTGTATGTATATAGTTTTCAAATTCAACTATGACTCTATTCAAGTTTCTAAGGGAAGCATTTTCAAGAATCATGCAAATATGCCACAAAAAAAGGGAGGTGGATGGAGAGAAAATAATTGAAATGTGTTGTGTACGTACACCTATTACCTACAATGAATGTGGTCTTTACATACTGCAAACATGTACTAATAAAAGTAAAAAAAACCAAAAACAACAACTAGGAAAGTAATTTAGTGTAAAGATGCTTTCTTACTATTTTTATTTACATCCTATTAATAACATTCCCCAATTTTGTTGTAAATTTGGAAATACATATAATTTTAACCAACTAGATGTGATTTCCTTTTATGCAAATTTTCATTTAAGTAATCCTTTATTTTTTCATTGATTTGATCGTTTTTCCAATTATAATCAGTGCTTTGTAAAACAAACTATATAAATATGGCCAGAACAATTTCCTTATTATAGATCTTTAAAAATGTCAAAGTTACAGCATTTTGATTTTTAAAAATTTTGTGGCTGAAGTATTTTCCACAAGTATGCACAAAATTGCAGCCTTACAGTTTGTGAATAAGATCATGCTGAATATTATCAGTAGCAAAACAATTTTGCAAAATGTTTATCATTTTTGCACAAATGTCCACTTTCAAAGTTGTACACATGACTGTTTGCATGATAGTGTTCAAAAAGAGATTTTGTTCTCATTTAGACAAATTTTAGAACACCTGAAAGTTCTTGAAGTTATCCAAACTTGTAATAGTTATGACGCCAGTCTGGGTGTTCTTTTTTTTTAACTCAACCTTCTGTAACTAAATCCATCCACAATCAAGTCGAATTTTAAGTAATGGCACTGTACTATATACAAAGGTCGATTTGTTCATGCTCTTTTGTCCTCATTTGAAAGATTAAAGATTTTTCCTTTAAGTGTAGAATTTCTTGCAGTAAAAACTCAACACCTGAGCTTACATCTCCTGATCTTTCAGCTTCTATTTTCCATAAAATATGAAGGAGGAGCTCTGTCACTTTAATTTCTTCCATATTTGCTTCAAAACATCAATAAAAAGAAAAATGGACAATGATTCAACTTAGAAACTGGAGGGGGAAATCAGAGAAAATATGACTTAGCCATAAAATCTTCTGTTTTATTGAACATCATCTGTTATCTTTATAAGGCCAAGGGCTTTTATTTGTTTATATCTTAGTCACTAATCTCATTGTTTAGGAGGAACTCAGAGCAAGTAGCTCTGGGGAAGCCTGTAGGGACGGGGTCAGCTAACTGCATGTGAGCTGCACTATCCGCCACACACGGTGCTGTCCTGGATGTGCGTGTGCTGGTGATGGTCACACAAAAACAATTCTTCTAGGAAGTCTGTAAGCAAATCTTTTGGTATTTAGTCTGGCAAAGATAAGAGCAGCGAGATAGTTTCCAAAATATATATATAAGTTTTGTTGTGGGAAGCAGCATTTTTCCAAATGCTTAAAATTTCCATCAATCTCCAACATCCTGCTAGAAAGACAGTTGGGCAACGGGCAAGGCAGTAGGTGACGTGGTGGCTTTGCACTTGACCTGCCTCCAAGGAGGAGTGGGTTCAATTTCAGGTGGATTCAGGAGGGAGACTCGGACTCTTGTTCCCTATCAAGTAGAGGTGACAAGAGCAAAGCTTCCCTAGAAACGCAGACGTGTTACTGGCATCGTGAAAAAACAAATGTTCAAAGAATGGCTACGTGCTTCCGCGTCCTAGTTACTGCCATTAAAATTGTGCTTAAAATTCACCAATGATGCATTTGCAGCTCTCGAGTGCCAGAGAAACCATGACAGTATTGAAAATGTGTCAAATCTTCACATTATGCTCATTATTAGGAAACTGAAATGCGGGTAAAAAAAAAAAATGTTCCCGTCCTCTCCACACAACCCAGGTGGATTTGAGGATCGGTTTCTGTCAGTAGCAGCTGGAAGAATTTTAGTACCACACTAGTTTTGATTAGTTCATGGCTCTGGAGTGAACCCTAGAACAATTTATTCTCTTGTCTGACTTTGACACCTAATTTAACTCTGCAGAAAATACGCACGAGTAGGTGTTAGAGTAATTTCTAATCCAGCAATGGAAGACAGATTGTCTAATATACATCAATGAAATGTGCAGTAGAATAATGTCACTCTTTTATAGTTTTATTCTGTAATTGTTTTCCAACTGGCACGCAGATTATAATGGTGAAATGTGTGCTGCTATCTCCAATAAGGACCAAAGTGTTGTTTTGATGCATCCTAAGTGTATCCGAGATCCTTAACCCAAAAGGAAGATGCTGGAGGAAGGCACTGACCTTCGCCCCTCCCAAAGCATATGTAAAAGGAAGCTTACGAGTTGGAGTTACAGGGTCAGCAGTCAGGATTTGAACCCAGGTGGTGGAGCCAGGTCCCTCCTCTTAAATCTTACCCCAGGAATGAGCCATTTTTCCTGTAGTATCACTCTTTATTAGGATCGCTGGTTAAAAATAAATTACAAGAAAATTTAATATGAATTTCAGATAAACAATAAATGGAAAATACACTAATATTTTACAAATTGTTAAACTGAAAATTGGATTTCACTGAGTGTCTTTTCTTTTGACTTGGTACTTGAATTTCAAACCTCCTAGGCAATTACTAAAAATCCTCTGTGAAAGATGAAGATAAAAGTGTATAAATGGCCTGATGAGGATTTCACAGATGACCTGATGCCCATTTTTTTCCACTTATCCCCAGCATCAGTGGAACAGTGCTATTTCATGAGTTTCAATATGAAAGGTGAAAAAAGAGAACATTTATATATACAGACTCAAGTGCATATGCGAATGAACTCGATCTCATTGGAGTTTTATAAATTGTCCTTTTATGCATGAAAAAACATTATTTTGTTTTCAAGATTATATCCTTTCAACAAACATGCTTTTCAAATCTCTTTTAAGAGATGAAAATGAAAGTAAATGGTAATTTATTTTTTCTCTGCCATTCTATTCTTGTGTGTGCATGTGTGTATTTCACACTCCTGCTCGCAAAAATATAGTAAATTTTTAAAAAAATTGTTATTGTTGAAATCTCTACTGTGCTACCCATTAGTTGCATTAAATTTCTAGTGTTCTCTGAGTTCCAAAGAAGACAAATTATTGAAATCTAATTTCATTTCTTACAAAATTTGTGAATTTTATTTTATTTCTATGAACACATAAAACTTCAGCTTCATAAAAATTGTTATCTATATGTTGATGCTTCACAGATCTATGGTCTGTTTGTGACTGATTCAGAGGCACACAAAGATGCTTTAGATTGGAATCACCTCTTACCAATTTCATTTCCTTTACTGATAGTTTGTGAAGAAATTGAAGATCAAAATTTAATCTTATCCAAATAATTTTATGTAAATGTACAATAGATTTGACAGATCACAAAGAGTATAATTATTTGGGCCCTAATTTGATTAAATGCATGCAAACATATGCTGCCTTCAAAAATACTGCACTTGAGACTACTAATTTGAAAAAAATTATTTGGGTCGGATATGGTTTCTCTCTTGTGGTGGTGGTGGTGTTTAAATACTGTACTTCTGAGCTGCTTAGATCTAAGCTTCTGTTCCCGGGAGGCGGTTTTAGTTTTTTCATTTTGTCCCTGCTATCTAATGTAATGTCCTGTACGTGACCAGAAGGTGCCCACATGTCTGCTCTGTGTGCTGGGGGAGTCCTGAGCCCTGCCAGGGCCGGCAGACGCCTGAGGTCACACTGAGGCAACAAGAGTCACAATAATGAGCAACAGCCAGCCTTGGTTTCCCTGTTTGTTGTAAGAATGTTGCTTTAGGGTTTCAGCTGAGATGCTGCGTGAGTGTTCACCCTCCTGTCATCTTTAAGCATGTTAAATATTGACCATAAATTTTCTTGTACTGCCATTTACTTGTCCTGTATTTGTTTATGCCCCAAAGAATGGAAAATAGGATGGCCTTGTTATTTCTAGAGGAAGTTACAAATATGGCAGCATCCATTTATTCCACATGAAGACAAGCTCTCTTAGGCTCCCCCGACTTTCTGTGACTCGCCAGCATCTCCCCTCTCCATAATCTCTGTGCATCTTGAGAAGCCACCCAGCCCCATACCCACCCTTCTCCCTTTGGGACTGATCTAGCCTCTCCTGTGTTTATAAACAAGCATCCCTGGTCCTTGGTAGATGCTCAGTTAATCCTTTAAACACTGTTTGAAATATATGGTTATATTAATATTTTCACACTGCAGTTCATGGTGCCATGACTATCGCTCCGAACAACGGTCCTGGGCGATATCACAGCTGTATAGCCCAAAAGTCGGCCTGTGAGGAGGTCCACAGTGTTTACCTTCTGAACAGCTTTGTTTTCCTTGTTTCAGGATATTGTAGAAGTAGAGAAGTCTTAAAGTGCTGTTTTGATTTCCAAATATTCAAATGAACTAACGAGATGAAGACTTGCAATTTAACAAATTTTTTCATTAAGCGCCACAAAAGAACTAACCCTCAGGCATGAGAGTTTTGTGTTTGGGTTTTTTTTTTTTCCCCTTTCACCTCCTTTTCAATGTTATTATAGTGGAGATATTTTATTCCAACTCACGTTTTGGCTCTCCTGAATTTAATTTGAATTTTCTTGTATGGAAAATGTATTGGGTTATAATGAAATTTTCCAGTGAGCCGTAAAAGCCTTCAACATGATTCCAAAAAGTTCATCAGAAGAAATTGTTATTTTAACATTCACTCTTTTTTGTGTTTTCCCTCGACAGCAGGTGTTTCTTACTAATGAACTCTTTTGCCGTCTTCTGGAAGTCTGTACATCAGCTGTCCACAACATGGATGTTGCCAGTTTCTAGGCAGGTGAACTTTGTAGTGCTCTAATTAGAAAGTAGATATTAGAACTTGAACAGCTTGAGGTTGATTGATAAAGTTCATTGGTAAACTGTAAAGTAGCACTTTAAAAAAGTGAGCAGGGTGTGTTGGCCTAGTCCTGTAACCCCAGCATTCTGGGGGCCCAACCTGGGCAACTTAGGGAATTAGCAAGACCCTCCCCCCAAAAAAAAGCCCCCCAAAACAAAAACAAACACAGCACAAAATGACACACAGACACAGACAGGCACACAACAAGGGCTGAGGATCTAGCTCTGTGTTGAGTCCCTGTGTGGAATTCCCCGTATAGAGTGTATACATTTTGCTTTGTATCAGGCAATTTCTCCTGATAAGCAAGGAGTAGTATGTGACAAAGCCATATGCATTATTTCAAACACATTTATGAAAAAGTCTGAGCTAAACTATTATACGTGAAGGATATTTTTTTTAATTCTTATTTTTACCAAGAACATGTATTGGTACATTGTATACATAATGATCATAATCAGCATGGTTATTTTGTACCTGTACATGATACATCTTGGTTCCCCCCTCTTCCCCTCCCCTCCCTTCCATTCACCCACCCCTGTCTCTTTGCAACAAGTTTATTTACATTTTTCCATTTTTTCCCTTTCATCTTTTCTTTTAACCTTCCTTCTTTATCCCCCTTTTCCCTATCTAGTTCTCCTCTCTTTTGAATACTATCTCTTTTTTTTTAACATAACATCTATTATACACTTTTGTCTTTATTTACAATTATGGTTTCTCATATCAGAGAAACAATTCAATGTGTACTGATAAGTGTCTGATTTATTTCACTTAATAGTATGTTCTCCAGGAGCATCCATTTACATACAAATGACTCTAGTTTATCCTTCTTTATGGCAGTGTGAAGGATACTTTTTAAAAAACAGACAAAATAAAACCCTCCTGGTTGAATGTGAGGAACTGAGATTTTTCTAGGAAATAGATGAGCACACATATCCTGTGTGCAGTAAGCCACAGAAGTTTCACGGGCTCTGATAAAACGCAGCGCATCCTCGAGGTCAAGAAGGGAGACACTTGCTCAGTACCAAGAGCAGCGCAGAATGAGGGAGGAGGTGGTTGGCAGCACCCTGAATCTGAGGGAGGCACCTAGAGAAAATGTGGGGAACACACGCCGCGCCTTGCAATCAGGAAACCGATTCAGAAAATGTGCTTCTTTCGTATATGGGACCGATTAATTAAACCATAGCATGAGAAACCACTTGTTGTTCTCCAAACGGCAGGCATCTCGCTGAGTGTAAGATGCCTCAGGGGCCAGCATCCTGCCTGGAAGTGGACCTGCTTCTTCACAGTGTCCACTGTACTGGAATTGCCACTGACAACCACTTGGCAATGTCTTTCCTCATCTAAATATTGTTTAATTCACAGAAAATGTAATCCAGTTAAGTGTGAGCATTTGCTTGTGTTACTTTCAAATAATTCAGTTTCATGGGGGCACCCTACTTTTGGTATTTGGGCTTTAGAGATTTTGGAGATTTTCTGTGGATTTGGCGTGGACTTCTGTCACTATTGTTCTAAAAGTCAGTCTTCCGAAAAGAGGATAATTGTCTTCAGTCTTTCAAGTAAATGATATGGAACTTTATAAATGACTTTGACTGCACATTTCTCTGGCTCTTATAAAATATTTACCAACCTCAGCAGCCACACGGTTTGAGTACTTGAGACCACAGAGAGCTGTGAACACCATCAGTTACCGCTACACTAATTGCTTTCTCTTGAGAGAATTAACAAAGCGTACTGGCCCAAGGGGAAAACCTTAGCCAAGGAGAACCCAATTAATATGAACTCTGGGCCATAAGCGTGAGCACGTAGCTGCAGACATCACTTTGTTCGAACGCATGAACCCGATTTGGAGCCAGCAGCACGGCCTGCTCACCTTTCCACTGCTCTCCTGGATGTGTCAGGGATGACTTCCTGCTGAGTAGACAGAGTCCGAATTATATTGTCGTGAAAATCTACTGTGGATTTGAATCTAGCTTTAAGAGGACCCGTGAGATAAGTCAGACACAGAAACTAAAATGCTGCATGGCTCCTCTTACGTGAGAAATGCAAAACATAAAGAGCAGCATAAAAATAAGCAATAGGAAATAGAGAGATAGATCTTTGCGACAAGGAAGGGGCCAAGAGATGGAGGGAGGGGAGGGAGAGGAGGGGAAGAGAATGAGAAAGAATTAAGATGTGTTGTGTGCATGCACCAACTCATCAGGAGGAATTTAATAATTATTACCACAAACGTGTACCAACGAAATTTAAAAAAGAGGATCATCATTCCTGGATTTAAACTTTCTTGGAGCATTGTTTCTGTTGGTAGGTCCATAGAGCCTGAGGTTATGAACACAAGTGCCAAGAGTAATTTCCCATCTCTTTTTCTTTCCCCTACTTTCCCCATCAGTCCCTCTATATGCCATGCTCCAGGAGTGGCTTAAATATGTATCAAGCAGGAATGACTAATTTTTTTTTTTAATTTCAGACTTCAGATTGTTAAAATGGACTCTTATATGTTAATATTTAGTTTGGAAGCATATAAATAAACGTAATTTGTATTGTCTATTGGTAAGATAAAATTAACTAACAATATATGTTTTTTAAAATTGCTAATAATCGAAGGTAAATTGCAGATGCACTTTATATCTGGCACATTCAGAGTATGTGGTAAGTTTACATATTGTTATTTGATTGCAAATATGCATTCTGATATTAAGAGTTGAACTCGCCACCTGGAGAGTCTTGTGGGGAGAGAGAGTAGGAGAGAGGGTAGGAGAGAGGGTAGGAGAGAGGGACCTGTGACCTGCAGCCAGACCTCAGAGATATGCCTTTAATTATTCATATTTACTCAGCAGCACATTTTCTCACCAAACACGGTTGCTATATTTTTCTGTGGCAGTGATTATTACATTTCTATCACAATTAAAGTTGTACCTCGGCTATCATCAGTATTTCATAGTTTTTAAAATATGAAAACGTGTGTGTGTGTGTGTGTGTGTGTGTGTGTGTAGGTATAGATGTGTGTGTTGTACTGGGAGCCAACTCAGAGCTTTCACACTGAGCTCCACTGAACTGCTATTTCACATTGAGACAGTATCTCACTAAGCCACTAGGTTGCCAAGGCTGGGCTTGAAGTCACACTCCTCCTGCCTCAGCCTCTCAGAGGCTGGGATTAGAGGCTTGCACCACCATATCATCAGGATATTGAAAGTAATAAATATATAAATATGTATTTATAAATAATCTACATAAGTCTTTCTTCTCCTTTGTAGAGGTTTATCAGTTTCTTCACATAAGACATGTATAGTTCTTAAATTCAAAGATGTTTTAAAATTACCATTGCTCCTTTTCAATTCTTACTGCTATTATTACATGAGATATTTTCCATTATATTTCCTAAATGATTTTTGTTAATCTATACTAAAATATGACTTATTTTCTAACTAGCGACTTTATTGAATTTCTTTCTTTTTAGTCATTAATTGATTCTTTTGTGTCTTCTGGAATTAATGAATTTTTTTTGTTCCAAATAATTATATTTAACATTTTATTCTTTTACCTAATTGCATTAGAAAGCACTCCAGAAAACCAAAATATTTGGTAACATTAGCAAAGTTAGTAGGTTGTTCTTGGGTCTTTCATGGGAGGGCTTTCTGTTTCAATAGGTTTTACGCTTTTCTTCTGTTTTATAAAAATCACATACAACATTTTTATCTTCTTAATTCTCAAATTGACTTTATTCGAGAATAGATATTACATATGATTAAATATATTTTAAATTATTCTGTTGTTTTGATTTTCTTCTTCAGAGTAACATATTGGGTTAATATATTTGCAAATGTGGAGTTCCACTTTCATTTTGAAATAAGAGTAACATGTCATGATTTAGTACTATTTCAATTCTATCCTGGAATCTCTGTGCTAACATTTAAATTACTTGTAACATTTTTGTCTGAGTTATAAGAAAGAAAAACTTGTTCAAATTTTTATAATTAATCTTTCAGGTTATAATATTAAAATTATAGAATGATAAAAAATTCAAAATTAGAAAGTTGAATTTTATACTCATAGAGGGGCAAATAGGTAAGCACAGCTTTGGGAAATCAATTGTTTCTTGAAAACTGATTTTCTGAAAGAAGTATTTGGGAATGAAAATGCTCTGCTGCTAAGATTAAGCCAATGATTTATCAGATATTAAATCCCATCTTTGGCTTCTAACCAACATCACTGTTACAGGCTGCACTAACACAATCAAATGAAAGTGAAGAAAATCAATTTGTATCAATAGCTTCAAGCTGTTCACTTATTACATTGAAAAGTTGTTTGCTTGATTTTCCCCCAAATCCATTGTTTCAAAGACTTAGTGAGCTTCCCTTAAACAGGACTAGAACTAGAGTTTTACAAAGCTCTCCTATGGCATTAGATTTTATGTCTTATTTTATGGGGTTACATTACCACCCTATTCATAAAATATAAAGTTACAGCTTTCAGTTTGTTGAGTAACACTGATTTTTTTTTTTTCCTGGTGCTTTGAGAAGCTTAAGTAAAAAGCAATTAAGGCAACTCTGAGTAGTAAGTACCAGGTAACACGCTGAGCAAGCCCAAGGAGCGGGTGGGATTGGGTAATAATCAAATGAGTAATAAGCCCACAAACACAAGCCTGATAGTGGAAAGCACTGTGGTTCTCCATTCCTGGAGTGGAAGGGGAGGTTTCTATTCCAGGTCATTGAATTTTGAATCTACACAGGACTCTTAGTCTGGATGGTTAAAAGATGCATCTAAATGTCTGGTTGGAGAGAACTAAAGTGACATATGCAGTCTGAGTTTACAAAGGCCAATATTGCATTAAGAAGCCTTATAATTAATTAGTTATTATATTGAGAATTTTAAGCAACATTACATAATTCATTAACTGTTCCCTGGTTCCAATCTGTTGAAGCATAATTACCAGAAGCTGGGCCCTTCCCCACAATGATGTACACAGTGTCACAGTATTCAGTCATAAAAGATCCTGTCATTCAAGACCAAAGAGGTGGAACTGGAAGGGACCATGACAAGTCAGGCACAGAAGGACAAGCACCACATGACCTCAGTCACATGCAGAACATGAAAACAGTGGATCCTACAGGAGCGGACAGTGGCCCAGGAGAGTAGGGAGAGGAAGGGACAGGGAAGACTGGCCAGTAGTTTTAAGTCACACTCAAATCTGAGTGCAGAGTTCTGGCGTGCTGTTGTACCACAGAGTGGCTGCAGGTAGCGATTGTGTACTTACACCTCAAAGAGCTTGAATAAAGAATGTTGACTCTTTTCACTATAAAAATAAAAGTCACGTGAGGAGATGGATATGCTGAATGCATTATGTGACATACTCATGTAACACGTCATCGCTCGGTGCCAGGTAGTTGTATATACAGCCGTTTGTTCTTATGCAGCAGTTAAAAATGAGCTTAGTGGAAAAAGGGGTTTTGTTTTTTCTAAGACATTCATCTCATTACTAATAATTAGTATTTTGTTTTATATTATATAAAATACAGAGACGCATGTACAATTAATACAGAAATAAATATGAGTCTTAAATTTTACTACTACTTTTGGAATTTGTTGCCTTCTTTCTTTATATTTTCTCCTTCCTTCCTTCCTTCTTTCCCTGCTTTACTGCTTCCTTCCTTCCTTCCTTCCTTCCTTCCTTCCTTCCTTCCTTCCCTCCCTTCTTCCTCCCTTCCCTCCTTCTTTCCTTCCTTTCTTCTTTTTATTTGATGCTGGTGTTGTTAGGCAAGTGCTTCACCATTGAACTACCACCCCAGCCCTGCAATGTTTTTCACAGATAATCTCTGAGCTCCAGGTAAGTTAGGGATCCTGGTTTCCCCCTCAGCACTGAGGAAGCTTGGAAGACTCTGGGGCTTGTTTTCTAGAGACCATGATCTAAGACCAGCATGTAACGGCATGACATTATCCACAGTAGTCTCAGCTTGTTACCAAGTTGCTTGAGATGTATTGGTAAACGCTTAAGACCAGCTATTGTTTTTCAGTATTGTAAATTGTAATTGTAGTGTGTGCCCATTTAGCTGCATATTATGTCCTGTCTCCAATTCTGATTCACCTGGAAGTTTGGAGGTGGTACCAAAATCTGATACGTGTATGTATTCTCCATTCATTGTCCTGCATACATTGCTTTGTTGAGTTTTATGTGATTGATAATAGGGTTAGTTGATAGATGAATCTGAGAGACGAAATTTAGGAGCAATCCAGGCCAAAGAAAGTCTGAGGCATCCCTGAGAATGTGAGTTATTCCACAGAAGTTTAAGGCCCTGGGCTCCTTTTTTGGCAGTGACCAGCAACTTCGGCCTCAGTGGCAGGGTGGGTAAGTGGGGCACATTCCCACGTACTTGGAGCAACCAGTCTCCCAAGAAAAATGTTCACTGATCCTTGCAAACCTGGAGTATTAAGAAATGGGCATGTTTATTTTCAGATGACTATTAATTTATAGACTAGATCCATGAGCTGGAACCATCTTCCTCAGAACCTTGGAGGAATAATTATGTAATTAACCTCGGCACTCAGAGATGGCGCAGCCTCAGATGCCTCCTGTGTCCTCTTCCTCAAAGGGGGGCCGAGGGAGGTGCTGGTCAGTCAGAGGCCTTGGGCCTCTTGAACACACGGCGGTAATGTGTGCTGCTGGCACAGACAGAGCCCAGTTGTCCGGATGATTCCTAGGAGAAGAGGAAGTTCTAATTGCTGTTGGTGTCACCCTCATGGGACCTCAGATCCAGCTCCAGGTTTTTCCCCCGCAGATGGCCCTCTGTTCATTTCTGAAATTTGATGTCCTTGTCCTTCTTTTACAGATGAGGCTCAGAAGGGATAATTAGTTAGCCTGCGTTCACAGCGTTAGTCATTGGAAACAATCACGATTCAATTACAAGGCTTTATGTCTCCTGAGGCTATTATTTTTCTCTTATACCAAATTGTGTTAGACTTAGACACAAACACGGTCTCTGTGAGGCTGCAGAATGCTTGCGTCTGTGCTTGCCCCGAACACTCTGGTCAAAATACTGCCATTCCAATGAAAATTTGATTTAGAAAACACGTATTATTCAGGTGAAGCAGTTACTGTTCAAGTAGAGTTAGTATGTTCATTTTGATTACTCCAAATAGAAAAAAAAAAAAAAGGAAAACAATCCAACACTGTACAATTTGGCCAATAAGATACTTCCTTAAAATAAGGTTGACATCAATTAATCGCAACAGGTGGACCGTGTGCACAGGTAGCCATTGCTGAGATGATGTAGTATGTGGTTTGTATTTGGGGGTTGCCTGAATTTTTGAAATCAGTGAAAACTAACTCATGTTTTCAAGGGATTCGTTCTCCATAAAGACATCAGCGTTACTGAAATCCAGTGTCAGAGAAGCAAATAAATTATCATATCATAGCAAAAAGTTAAGGACGTGAATTCATTTGGAAGGAACAGCTATATCAAAAATCTAAAATGTTTCCTTGCTATTTGCTTTGCCTCCATTTGACACAGGTTCCATCAAAGCAAGTTTTCAGTTTTGATTCTATTGGGAAAGAAGTCACAGAGTACATGTGGGAGGGAGGAATAAATCTGGATGTTTCTGATTAAGAAATATAACTTTTCAGTTTACAGATATATTTAGGTCATTTATGCAAAGCCTAGCCTTTGACACAATAGAAAATAAACTTGACAGTGTTTGCCTGAGACTCTGCTTCCAAAAGTGACCCTGGCTCCCTCATGCTCTCTCTTCTTTGTGGAGCATTTTCAGATATTTTACCATAATGTCATGGTGTTCCAGGATTCCTTGTTCTTGACCCTGCATTTTGCATGGGAGAAATTTATAGTGTGTTTGTTGACCTGATCATTACAGTGGATTCTATTTGCTATTTTCCCATTTTTTTCCATTAAACTTCAGATTATTGAGAGCAGTGTCCGGGGGCATGCCTATCATAAATTTTAATAAATTGCCTAGAACATATAGGCAATAAATTATATTAAATTATAAAATTTAGAAAAATGTGAAAAGTGAAAGCCAAAAGTAAGAATATTGCTCTTAAATGAAAATTGCTCTCTCTCACTAAACTTAGCTCTTCTCCAGGGAGTAAAGTTCTCTCCTCACATTATATTCTACTATTTGGCCAAGATGGAGTTAGTTGCAGATGTAGCCCTTCATAGAATGTGATCTCACTGGGAACCCAGTTTTCCTGGTTGAATAGTTCTTACTTCTATTGATTTAAATGCCTCCTTCTAGAGTTGTAGTTTGAAGTTTCAAATATTGTTTTTTATTCCTGTAGAAACAAAGTGCTCACTGACTTCAGTCTCTGACTGTCTGGGGGGAGGGGTCATAGCTGAGATTTCAAGAGTAAGGAATCGTCCCAGTCTGGAGGGGAGAGGCAGCAGGGTCCAGTGGCAGCTGGGACTGGAGGAAGCCCAGGAGTGGCTTCACAGTGATGTGGCACCGCGTGGGACCCTGGCTTCTGACCTCAGTCTGGGCTTTGAGGCTCCAGATTCCTGAAGATGGGGAGGTGATCTAAGTTTGCTCCCTGTGAACTCAGAGTCCTCCAAATGGGTGTCCCCTCTCAAGGGCTGACTTCATATTAAACAGTTTCCATGCACAGGAAATAGGAAGATATAGTGTCTTGATCATTACTGAGTGGGACACAGGAAATGACCCATCCTACCTTTTTTCTGGTGTAGCATCCCCTACCTGCTGCTGGGTCAGGCGAGAATCCCAAGACAGAGAATTTACAATACGGTGCAGGGCAGTGCCTGGGCCAGGCGAGTGGCAAGCCACCGCAAAGAGGGGAACCTCCCTCGGTGGCTGGGTCTTCACCAGCTCACATCCCAAACCACGGACTCCAAAGCTGAAACTCATCTAGGATGTGAAGGGGCAGTAAGCTCGAGGTTGACTCTACAAACAGCAGAAACAGAATGCTAGTACATCTCTGTACAAAAAGAAACTCACTAATAATGATCAACTGTAGGGTTGGGGAAAAATCGAGGCCAATCCAAAGTATGAAACAATGGCATGTAATCTGAAAGGGATACTGTGGATTCAATAGTGTAAGAATTTTACACATTTTTGGAAGTAACAGACTTAAAATTCTTTTTGTTGTTGTTATGTGACTTACGTTTATTTGCATGCTGCTTTGTAAGATGCACTTATTCCTTCTATCATGACATTCTGAAATCATGGCTGTAATCTAATTAATATATGAATCACCTCGTGCCATTGCCTTTTTAATATGTGGATCAGAAGATCTGCTCTCTTAGCAAATGTCAGGTTTAAAATACAGCGTCCATGACTATGATCACCACGTGCTGCACCTTCAGTCTCCAGAGCTTATTATCTCACCACTGAAAGTTTGCAGTCTGACCTGCACCTCCCAGCCCTGCTCTGGCCCCTGGGAACTGGGTGCGCCAGGAGTTCGCCTCCCCACACCCAGTGCCCCCAAGGGACTGCACTTGAGCTGTACAGTAGACAGAATGAATTGGAGCACAAAGCAAGGTGGAGAAGTCCAAACTTGTCATTATAAGGCAGTAGCTTTTATATTGGGCTTTTTTTTAAAAAACTTTATTTTAATGGTACATTTTCAATATACATATTGATAACATTCATCATTGGGGATTTGTACCTGTACATGATATACCTTGTTGCTTCTTTTTTTCCCGTTCCCCTCCCCTCACACCCTCCTCCCTCCCTATTTACAAAAGCTTTGTTTCCATTTTTTCCTTCCATTTCTTATTTCTCTTGTCCTTCTGTTCCTTTCCCCTCCCTTGTTCCCTTTCCCATTTGGACATTTTCTTCCCTTTCCCAATATAATACATTTTAGTCTTTATTTACACTTTAGTTTCTCACACCAGAGAAACTATCCGGTATTTAAACATGTGTGTCTGATTTATTTCACTTAGGAGTATAGTCTCAAGATGCATCTATTTACCCAGGAATATCTCAAGCTTATCATTCTTTATGGCAGAGTAGTATTCCATTGTATAGAAATACCACATTTTCTTAATCCATTCTGCTGATATATTGGGCTTTTTAAAAAAGTTAAAGGTATATTGTTTCTACAAGAGATAAACAGTTGCTGGGTGTGGTGGCAAATACCTCTAACCTCAGAGCTGGGGTGGGGCGGAGGGGTGTGTAAAGTGGGAGGATTAAAAATTCCAGTGCCAGGCTGGGGATTTACCTCAGTGGTAGAGCGCTTGCCTCGCAAGCTCAAGGTCCTGAGTTCCATCCCTAGCACTGGACAGAAAAAACAGAAAGAAATTCCAGTGCAGTTCCAGCAAATTAGCACCATATTGAGATCTCACCTCTAAATACAAATAACAAATAGGAAAGTAGTGGCGATGTAGCTCGATGTACAAGCCCTGGGTTCCATCCCCAGTACTGGGGTGGGGGTGGGGACATAAATATTGAGAAATTTAAACCCAAAATGGAAAAAAATACAAGAAAATGCTACCTAAAATAAATATGATGTTCTCAGGTTAATAATGAACAAAACAGTTTAAAACATGTTTTTAGGAGAATAAAATTATTTTGGTCAAAGATTGTCATGTAAGTGTACAAGAACCACATCTCCAAGCACTATGGGACTTCTCACCTTTGCAAATTAACCTTGGTAATTTAAATCAAAAATTGATAAAATTATAAGATTTTGGTAAAGCCATATTTATTGTAGAAAATTTTAATGTACCTCTTTCAAAAACAGAAGGATCAATATCATGGAAATTGATTCCAAGGAAATATGAATAACATAAAAATCTAGAAGTAAAAAAAAAAACAAAACATGTTGTTTGTAAGAAATATTATAGCATTTTCTTTTTATTTAAAATCTAAATAATCTGGCTAAGTGTTTGTCTTTTGCCTAGCACACATTTGGTTAAGACGGGTTTGCATTTTACTACTCAATAAAGTATATATTAGCATGTCAATAAACTTCTCATCTTTAACATAATTTGAAATATACAAATATTCCTTATATACCAATAGTAACAGTGAAAAAATAGGTAAAAATATAAACAAATTATAGAAGAAATTGAATCACAATTAAAACATTTTATTTCTCTAGCACAGTATTAGTCTGCTATAAAGGAGACCATATTGTTAATGAGATAAATCAGACACACAGTTTAAATATCACACGATTTCTCTTACATGAGAAACCCAAAGTGTAGGCAAATTAAAGAACAAAATAAAAGGTATATGATAGAAAATGAGGAGGTAGGACTTTTGTAAAAGGAAAGAGAACCAAGAAAGGGAGGAAGGGGGAAGAATGGGAGGAGAAAGGAAATCAAAAGGATGAAGATGCATTATACACATGTACTAACTCTCCAGGAAGAGCAAGATCATAACATACTGCGAGATGTACTAACAAAATTATTTTTTTAAAGTTCTCTAGTGATAAACAGAGAGAAAGTTAGAATGACAAGGGGAGATACTGTTTCACACCACTTAGACAGGTGAAGATGGAGAGCCAGATGGCAGCGAGTACTGAGTGCCCGGAAGCTGGGGGGTGACGTCCACCGTGGCAGGGGGAACAGACATGACCTGCTCCCGACAGTTCCGGCGATGACTGGTGAGTGGTGTGTATGCTGCAGGACTCAGAACTACCATTTCAAATACGTGTGCCCAGAAAGCCTCTTCAGATGTCCATAAACAGACCATTCTGTGACGTACATTGCAGCCCTGTGTCCAACACTGAGAAAATAAAAACAATCAAACTTGGTAGGAGAATGGATAAAGGTCGGAGGTATTGTACAACAAGATACTATGATGTTGCAAAACAAAAAAATGAAGGAATTTGAGTTGTATGTTTTAAGACAGAATAATTTCAAGTTAAGTAGTTAATGTGCCAAATAATGGATACATGTCATTCACTTTATATGAATTTCTAAAAACATACATCTATCTACATATATTGTTTATGATACATGTGTTTGTATGTTATACTTTTTTTTTTTTTTTGGTGCTGGGGATAAAACTCAGGGCCTTGCACCCACTAGGCAAGCGCTCTACCGCTGAGCTAAATCCCCAGCCCTGTTATACAAAGCCATACCTTTGCATAATGAATACGAAACTCTGAAAGACACAGGGGAAGAATGACTTCGTTTGAGTGACAAGTCACTCGGAAGGTTATTTCAGAGGTAGGTCTTTTGCAAGGGGAAGGGGACGAGGAGATGGAGGGAGAGAGAGGATGGAGAGGGAAAGAAGATGAAGAAAAGAATTAAGATGTGTCAAGTACACATGAGTGGAATCATTACTATATATGTGCTGTAAACATATAATAATTAAAAATTAATTGAAAAAGAAAAATAATAGATTTATACTTAAAGTATTATGTTGTTAAAAAATCAACAAAATGTTTTAATTTTAAATTTTATAAGCATGCATTCTTGAGTCATAAGCCTTCTGCCCGAAAACTTAATTTGTAAAAGGGCAATTTGAGGCGTTATGGTGACCACAGGATAGTTTCGGCCATGTCTGTCCACTGGGGACGTTGACTTAGAGTCCCCTTGCTTCTCCTGGGGATCCCTGAGCTCACCCACGCTGAGGCCGTCTCTTTGCTCCCTGGGAGGAAGATCAATTGTAAGAAACTGTTTATTCAGAATGCTCCTGGGGCGGGAGACATGTGTACAGATCGCACCAGGGTGGACCCAATTCTCTCTGAGCACTGAGCCCTGCGGGGTCCAGACATGGCCGGCAGAGTGGACTGCTCTTGGGCTCAGGGGAGGACTGTGGGAGCAGGGCCTGCACAGGACTGATGCGTGAAGACAGCCTTTCCCAGCTGGGTGTTGAGTGGGACTCATGGTACTGAACTCCCACAGGAGCTTTCCACATTCCTCAGGACATCTACTCACATCTTACTAAAGCATTCTACACCTTTGGCCTTGGGTATGTGAAATGTGTTTGATAGTAATTTAATCCTAGAGTAAAGTGAAGTATAAAATACATGGCGTGATTGGGTAGAAATGAGATTTTCCAGTGCGTGTCCACGACGGATGATGTTCTGGGTCTTTATGCTTGCTCTGCTATCAGGTTGTCTTGGCATTTTCAGTGGGGAAATGTCCCAAATGTCGTGGACTGAGTGCATTTGTACCTCTTAAAGCCACGTGGTGTGGCTCTGGGCAGTATGATGGCCTTGGAGGTGAGGCCTTTGTCAGGACCAGATGCAGTTGTGAGGGGCTGGGCCCTGGGATGGAATCAGACAGGCACAGAGCGCTCTATTGCTTGCTCGGGGTCTGTAGGAGGAACAGAGCCCTTCTAGAACCTGCCTGGCTGGCTGGATCGCACACCTCGGCTTCCAGAGCTGGGGGATAAATTGCTGTTGTTTAATCCATCCAGACTGTGGAACTGTTTTATGGCAGCCAGAGCAGACTGAGATACTAATGATTCTGAAAAATGTTATTTTCAAAATGACTGTGATTGTTGTTAACCTAGTCTTAGTAAGGGCACAGAATGGTCTGTCTGCTGTAGCTGAAAAATAACAGTAGTTCACATTCACTGCCTGTTTACTTCTTCCCCTTTAACATCCTGGCAACTCCTGGGACATGAACAGTGCTGTGATCTCAGGTCAGTGAACGAGAAACCTGAGACATAAAAGCTACTGAGAACCCAGTAATGGCAAAGTAGGATTCACGCTTAAGATTACTTCAACCCTGACCCACGCTTTATCCTAAGTGCTGTATTTCTGTAAGCAAAGAGACAAATTTTTCACCTAATGTTTTTATCCTGCGGGAGCAGATTTTATAGTCTCTTCCTCTAATTTTTCAAAAGTGTAATTGAAAGCACTTTGTGCATAAGTACATTCAAAAAGAGCTTAGAAATATTAAAATCGCCAGAAATATATGCAATCTTAAAACTATTAAAGAAGGAATTCTTAATCAATTTAAAGAGAGAGAGAAAAGTGCAAATCCATGATTATACTTGAGATGAAGAAAAATGGTAATATCTAATTTTCTAAAAGAGAAAATTATTCAACCCTTGAATGGGTGGTTAAAAATAGTTATCATTTAAAATTGTATTGTAAAATAATAAGCCATAACAGAAAGGGGACTGTAAGACCAGTATAATAAAATTAAAATACATGGCAGAATGAGATTAGTCTCTTTCAATAAAACTTCTCATGCTTAAAAATGTGGTATCATAATTTATAACTCAAGGTCAAACTTTTAGTAATTTGCCCTAAGTTACAAATGCAGTGAGTGTAAGTCACACCCAGGACACTGAGCCCGGCAGTAGAAGTTCTCAGAAGGGATGATCAATTTTAAAATGATGACACAGGCACATTTCCTAGATGGCTTGGTACCAATGGCTTGCATCATCTGGAAATTGCATCCCTCTTCCAGATCAGATACCTGCAGCCCGATTAGAGGTCAGCAGACCACGGAGGGAGGGAAATGAGTTCTGCAGACTGGCTCTGAGCAGCCTCTTCCAACAGTGACTAGCCCGCTGTGCCTGGGTGGGCCGCAAGCCGAGGGGCGTCTTAACTTGTCAGTGCGCTGTGTGTGGGGCCCGGACACCTCAGCTTTGCGTGCTGGGAGACCCGCACCTAG
>PVJO010012076.1:0-57668 GCA_004026905.1 Hystrix cristata | reverse complement strand
GGTACAGAATTAATGTAATGAATGTGACCATTGTATGTAGAATGTACCAATACATGTTCTTGGTTTAAAATAAAATTAAAAAAAATAATTTTAACAGCCATTTAAAAACAAAAACAAAAAAAAAATTGTATGTCTGATTTATTTCACTCAGTGTTATATTTTCCAGGTGCATCCATTTTCCGACACATGCCTCAAATTTGTCATTATTTACAGCAGAGTAGTATTCCATTATATATAGATACCACGTTTTGTTTATCTAGTCATCTATTGATGGGTATATAGGCTGCTTCCAGGATTGAGCTATTATGAATTGTGCTGCTATAAACATTGGTATTCATGTATCACTGCAGTATAATACAATGATTTAAGCTCTTTGGGGAAGATACCTAGCAGAGGCATAACTGGGTCATCTGGAATTTCTAATTTCAATTTGTTGGGAAATCTCCATATTGATTTCCATAATGGTTGTACTAGTTTGCATTCCCACCAACAATGCAGGCGGATTCCTTTTTTACCACAGCTATGCCAGCATTTGTTATTGCTCTATTTCTTAATGTTTGCCATTCTTTCTGGAGGAAGATGGAATCTTAGCATTGTTTTAATTTGCGTTTCTCTAATGCTAGAGATGTTGAACATGTTTTCATATATTTGTTAAGCAATTGTATTTCTTCCTCTGTGAAGTGTCTCTTCATTTCTCTAGCCCATTTCTTGACTGGGCCTTTAATTTTAGGTGGTTTAATTTTATTGAGTTCTTTATATATTCTACATATTGGTTCTCTGTCTAAGGAGTAGCTAGAACAATTCCCCATTCTGTAGGCTTCACTCTTCATTCTACTGATTAATTCTTCTGTACAGAAGATTTTTAATCTGATATAATCTGATTTGTTAATTCTTGCTGCTGTGCAATTGAGGTTCTGTTTAGAAAACCATTTTCTACATGTATGTCTTCAAGTGTTTTACCTATTTTATCTTTCAGAAAGTTTAATGTTTCTGTTTCAAAATTTTGATCTTCGATCCATTTTGATTTTAATTTAGGACATAGTGAGAGATAAGAGTAGAGTTTCATTCCTCTACAAAAAGATGGTGTGCAGAGGAGAGAAGTACTAGAAAGAAAGAAGGGGAAAAGTAGAAAGGCAACAGGGGAAAGAGAGAGGAAAGGGAAAATATGGAAAATGATGAATGAACCTGCTATAAGTAGGGAGGGAGGGAGGAGAGGGAAGGGGCGGGGGAGGGGGGGAGAACCAAGATGCACCATGTATAGGTACAGAATAAATGTAATGAATGTGACCATTGTATGTAGAATGTACCAATACATGTTCTCGGTTTAAAAAAAAAAAAGAACCAGTTTTTCCAACATCACTTATTGCATAGGCTCTTTCCTCCAACATAAGTTTTTGGACCTTTTTTGAGTTGAATTGTCTGGGGAGGTTTCTGAATCCTCTATTCTGTTCCATTGATCCATGTGTCTGTTTTTGTTCTGATACCATGCTGTTTTTATCACTATTGCTTTGTAGTACAATTTGAAGTCTAGTATTGTTATGCCACTTGCTTTGCTCTTATTGTCCCAAATTACTTTTGCTACTTGGGGGTCTCTTCTGGTTCCAAATGAATTTTAGGATCTTTTTTATAGGTCTATAAAATATGCTTTATAGCATACTTTTTATGATTTTGATTGCAACTGCATTGAATCTGTATAAAAATTTTGCAAGTGTGGCCACTTTGACAACTTTGTCTTGCCTATCCAGGAGCAAGGGACATCTTTCCATTTTCTGATGTGTTCTTCAATCTCCTTCAGATTATTGTAATTTAGGTCTTTCACTTCCTTAGGTTAATTCCTAGATATTTCATTTTTCTTGAAGTAACTGTGAATGCATTGTTTTCAGAATTTCCTTCTCATCCCGTTCATTGTTGATAACACAAATGCTAGCGATTTTTATGTGTTGATCTTATATCCTGATACTTTCACGTAATTGCTTATTAATCCTAAGAGGTTTTTTTGTTTTTGGTGGAGCTCTTTGGATCTTCTATGTAGAGTATCATGCTATCTGCAAAAATAATGATAATTTGAGTTCTTCCTTCCTATATGTATCCCTTTTATTTGTTTCTTTTGCCTAACTGCTCTGGATAAAGTTTCAAGTACTATGTTGAATAACAGAATGATAGTGGACATCATTTTCTTGTTCCTGATTTTAGGGGGAATGCTTTTAGTTTTTCACCATTTACTATGATGCTGGCTATTGGTTTGTCATAAATCACCTTTATCATATTCAGGTATAGTCCTTCTACACCTGTTTTCTTCAGGGTTTTGCCTGTTCCAAAATTTCTTCTGTCATTTATTTCTACTTTCACTGCATGGTGGTCAGATAGTATGCATGGGGTGATTTAAATTCTTTTATATTTACTTAAGCAAGCTTTGTGGAATAATATATGATCTATTTTGGAAAAAGTGCCATGTGCTGTGGATAAGAATGTATACTGTGTTGTAAAGTAGTGGAATACTCTCTATATACCTATTAGGTCCATATGTTCAAGGGTATATGTTCAGCTCTGAAATTTCTTTATTGGTTTTTTTGTTTAATAAAATCTCTTACTATGATTGTGCCAGTCTTTATTTGATCTTTTAATTTCAGCAGTTTTTGTTTTATGAAGATAGGTGCTCCAGTATTTGGTGCCTATATATTTATCAGTGTTATCTCTTCTTGTTGGATTGTTTCTTTAGTAGGTAGTGACCTTTTTCATCTCTTGGAATCCTTTTTAACTTGAAGTTTACCATGTCTAATATATATTAGAATTTTTACCTCTGCTTGTTTTTGGGGTCCAGGTGCATGGAATTTTGTTTTTCATCATTTAATTTTTAGTCTATGAATATCTTTTTGGATTAGATGAATTTCTTGAATGCAACAGACTGTAGTATTCTGTTTTTTTGACCCGGTCTGCCAGTTTGTCTTTTGATTGGCCATTAACATTGAGAGATATTATGGAGATATGTTGGTTATTTACTATCATTATTTCTTTATCTCTTGATTAACTGTAATTTACTTTTTCTGGTGTGTTATGTTGTTGTTTATACATTGACTTCACTAATTTCCTCTGTGTTTTTAGGTGTGTCCAATCTGTTGTTTCACTGGCATTAAATTATTCACTGAATCAGTTATTTGCATGCAATCAATTCAACTATAGTAGTAACTAATCTGTTTCAGTGATGTTTTTCAGGGCTAGTTGAGGAATAATATGTGATAAGTCCATTTTGGGTCTCTTTTTAGCAGTGGAAACATGGTGCCAATGTTCCTCCAAATCTGGTGCCTCCAAATCTGGTGCCTGATCACAGGTCCTGGGTTTGTGATCACCAGTCCCTGCCTTTCAGCAGGACTCACCCTAGTCTGCTCTCCAACTCTTGATAGTGTCCAGTTGACTATCTTCCCCTCATAAACTCTGGGACCTTGGTAGTATGAAACCACCAGGGGGCTTCTCTGGGACTGAAGTTCAAACTCCTAGCCTTTTCCCACGATGTGTTCCCAACCTGTGCCTACACTGAGAAGCTACGTCCTGGCCCACTTGTAATGCAGAGACTTAGCACCTGTTACAACTCAAAGGTTGCTCAGGAATCAGACACTCACGTTCTTCCCTCTGTCTCCAACTCCAGACTTTAGACACCTTGTCCTAGAGAAACTGAGCTACTGGAATGCACTGCTCCACCAACTTGTCCTCTCTCCTCTGTTTCTGGTTGATGTTCTCTGAGTTTCTCTGACGTGGCTCTTCCTCAACTCGGCCATGTTGGATCTCTAAGATTATTCCTTATCAGTGGATCTTTGCTCAACTTCTTTGATGTGACTCTTCCTCTAGATAGCCATGTTGAAACTCCTGTTCCAGACTTTTGTCTTGTCCAGGAACAGGTCCATTGTTTGACTGGCACTTCTGCTATCCCATGCAGAGGGGAAACAGTACACAAGCAGCTCAGAGTTGGTGATAGTTGAGCAGAGGCATGGATTCCACAGTTGTAGATTTGGTCACAGACCAGCCAAGAGGTCTAGTGTTCCACCAGGGCTGTGAGTTGGAGTGTTCTGCTGAGGCTGCAGGTCTGGGTGTAAACTGTTTTGTATTTCATTGATAATTACGTCTATTTTAATGATTTATTTGTTTGCATGTTTCTGAACAGAGTTAATGGAACTTTATAGTAATTTCCCCACAAAAGTGATGCAAATTATTTTAAAAATAAATTCTGTTTATGAAAAATTACATTCAAAATTAGTTATTAAAATTAATTTCAGATCTTTGATGATATATTTCTAAGCAGATGGGAGAATATTTAGGCTATTAAACATAATCCATAAATCACTATTTAGGGTAATGAGACTTTAATGTTCTTTTCAATTTTTCCATTAATTTAAAGTGTCCAGGGCTTTCAGATAAGTTATTTTGGTACAATCACCATGGGACAAATATGACTCCGTTGCTATGGAAAACTTATTTCATATTCCTTTCTGGTTGTGATCTCTAATTCTTTTTCTGTACTCTCAGAATCTTACACACAAAATATATAAGTATTTCAACTGTTCACCTTATTATGATTACTGATATATAAAACATGCATCAGAGATTATAATAACAAAATGAAAAAAAACAAAATTTACCTTTCTTTAAATATCACAATGTTTTAGCTACCCAAGAATCAGAGCCCACCATTAATTCTATAAACTACTAAATCATTTATATCCTGAAAAAAACACAGTAATGGCCTGTTTTTTATAACCTGATGGAAAAACTGGAAATTTCATCTTTCAACATGAATGTCAGGGTTTCCAGAAGTTGTGTGTGTCTTTGAATATTCAGCACCACATGGTGCTCCAAGGAGATAAACTTAAAAAATGCTTTCTGAGTATTTGGCATGCGTATTACATACAAATTTTGCACTTAAGAAAGCTACTCTATCAAGTTTCATAAAATATTTTACTAACTTGATCATGAAACAATAATTTTCATAATTAAAATGTTCATATATTTTAGAAACTATTCTACTAAACTCACCCTGAGAGGAAATTTTAACATGTCAATGATCCAAGCTTTTATTATGACATAACTTCTAACTTATTTCTGTATGGATCTGTATTTTGATAAAAGAATTGGATACATCTTTAGAAGGTGAACAACTGCAACCATACCTATATATCTTATCTGCCAATCACAAAATATTATTGGTTTCCAAAAATGAAGTCAGAAGATTGAAAATAATTTTTGGAAGATAATTAGCTAATGAATGGATTAGATAACCAGAAGACCCTCCTGATAAAAACAACTTCAAAAAAGGGAAATAAAATAAATATATATTAAGGGCACAACTGAAATTGTAACAGAGTAGGAAAAATCATCATGGGTCTATTAATAGGTTTGTGGGGTAGAGTTTGTGGGCAGGAAATCTAATGGCGAATTTGGTTGTAGCCTCGGAAGAAAGGAAGTAAGGGGAGAAATAGAGGTTAGATTGTGTTTTACAAATAGCCAAATAGGTACATGACCTGTTTCTGAGGGGGATTTGGGATCAAAACACACACAAATCCAGGACTACTGGAAGTCTATACCTCAGTGAAATGGTGGCTGGCAAAAGCCAACTCACTGGGACAATGGGGTGACATAAAGCTTGTTGGAACAGGCATGGGCTCTGTACGAAAAATGTCATATATTCTGAGATCTGTTAACATGGATCAGTTCTCATACAAATTTGGATCTTAAGTATGATTTACCTGTGAGAAAATCTCAAGCCAAGAAATTACAATACAAAGTGGTCTTTGTATTTACAAAATTATAATACAAAGAGGATTTTTGAGCAAATAGACAAAGAAAGGGAGCCAATACCATGGCTCCAATACCAGTGCCAGGGACCCACACCAAAGCCCAAAAGACTCTAGAACTGATTATCCTGCCCTCAGTCTCTGGGTTCTCCACAGCATAGGGCAACAGAATTGATAGTCAACAGACTTGCCTAATTGAAGAACAGCCAAAGTCCCAGGGGTAGAGTCTTGCTTCAGGACTGAAGTGACCACAGAGACTGGATGAAAGACAACTTTGGGAGATAGGCTTGAGGAGGGTGGGAGCCAAACAGGGATCTCCTGCGATACCCTGGGAGTCCAAGGCTCAGACCAGGAAGATAATGAGGCCTATATTCTGTTGTGAGATCCCAGGATTGGTGGGAATAACCATTATAGAGGGCAGTTCTAAAGAAGAAAGCATTTAACCTAGTGGTACATTTCAGCTTTGGCTCAAATCAGTATTCTGAATTACTATAGGTAAATATAAAGGAGGCCTAACTGTCTTCACTAAATACAGAGTTCTTTTTTTTGGTGAAGGGCTGATCATGAGTGGTTCCTAGGATTTGTCAATAGCCAGTTGACATCTGATGCCACTGTTGTTGCTGAATTTACAACTATAGACAAAGTAACATAGTAGTTGCTGGCAATTGGTTTTTTCTGTATGCCAATACCTGGAGTGCCTGGGGGAATAGGTCATAAATAATCCGCAGCTCGCTCCTGAAGAACAGGATACTGGGCCAAAGAATTTGAAAACTCCAGCACACACACACACACACACACACACACACACACACACACCCCGTAGAAACATTAAAAGGCAAAGAAACAAAATACCTCCCAAAACTCCCAGCTACCCCAAAATCATTATAGAGGGGAATGAGGGGGAGGAAATCATAAGCATCATAGTAAATATGTCTGAAAGAGTTCTACAAGGTGCTTGGTGAATTTAAGGAAGATGTAACTAATCACATAACAACTGTAATGAAACAAATGATCAGTAGATCTAGAGAAGATACTAATAAACATCTAGTGGAGCTAAAGAAAGAGGTGTAGATATAAGTGCCCAGCATAGAAAAGCATGGGAGTCCGTAAGAAAGATCCAAACAAAAATCCAGGAGACTAAAAACACGATGGAAACTATGGGAAGCAGAAGCGACCAGTGCAGACAGATCATCAGACCTAGAGGACAGGCCTGTGATCAGTATTAAAGAGAGATACCATAAAACAACAATGGAGCATGAAAAATTGATGCAACAGCTCCCAGATGACTCAAAGAAGTCTAATATAAGAATACCTGGAATTAGCAGAAAATCAGAAGACAGGGCAAAGGGCATAAAAAACTATTTACACGAGTAATAGCAGAAAACTTTTCAGATGTGGACAAAGAATACAGATAAGTGAAGCATACAGAACCCTGAATAGTCATTATTGGAAAAAAAAAACAACTCCATGCCACATAATAATTAACATACCAGAAATACAACACAAGAACAGAATCTTAAAGCCTGACAGAGAAAAGCAATGAATCACCCATAAAAAGAAACTTATCAGTAAGATGAAAGATTTTTCACACGAATCTTATTAAAGGTATGAAGAGTATGGTATGAAGGGTTTCAAGCTTTTAAAGAAAACAATTTCCAACCCAGACTGTTATATCCTTCAAAATTATCTTTCAAAATTTATGGAGAAATAAGATACTTCCATGAAAAAGAAAACCTAAATAAATTCATGACCACCAAACTAACACTTCAAAAAATTCTCAAGGATATCCTAGGAGGCAATGAAGCTAACGATGCCAAAAGAGCCAAAAAAATAAATATATCAGGCAGGGATAGTACTTACGTAGACAGAAAAAAAAGCAAAACAGCAACAGGAAATTATTACAATGACAGGTGTAAGTCAATACCTTATAATTATAACTATCAATGTAAATTGACTTAATTCACCAATTGAAAGACACAGGTTAGCAGAATGGATCAAGAAACAAATTCCAATTGTATGCTATATTCAAGAAACACATTTAACATAAACAATTCATAGACTAAAAAAAAAATCAAAGGATTGAAATCAATATTCCATTCAACAGAAAACAGAAAACAAGTAGGGGTAACTATCCTATTTCCAGACAAAGTAGGGTTCAAGCCAGAGCTTACTGAAAGAAACAAAGGATATTACATATTGGTTAATGGAACTATTAAGCAGGAAGATATAACAATTAGAAACACATATGCACCAAACCATGGTGCTCCCAATTTCATACAACAAACTCTAATAGACATAAAAGATCACACAAACATCAACACAATTACAGTGGTGGATCTTTAGCATCCCACTACCACAAACAGAAAGACCAACTAAACATAAAATTAACAGAGAAAGATCAAAGTTGAACTCAACCTTCAAACAAATGTAGATACATAAGAATGTCCACGCAACAACAGAATACACATTCTTCTCTGCTGCACACAGTACCTTCTCCGAAACAGACCACATACTCGTTAATAAAGCACGACTAAGTAAATGCAAAAGAACAGGACTTTTACCATGCATATTATCCAATCACAGTGCAATGAAACTAGAAACCAATACCAAAAGGAAGAACAGAAACTATACAGACATATGGCAATTACACAACACACTCTTGAATACTCAATGGGTTACAGAGAAAAGCGAGGAATAAATAAGAAAGTTCCTAGAATTAAATGATAATGCCAGTACAACATAAAAGAACTTGTGGGACACAGTGAAAGCAGTGCTACAGGGACGTTAATAGTTGTGAATCTCCACATCAGAAAAATAGAGCAAGTCCAAATAAACAACCTAATGATACATCTCAGCGTCTTAGAAAAACAGCCCCAGGCACACACAGCTGTTTAATCTTTAACAAAGGAGCAAAAAACATACATTAAAAAAAAAGATAGCCTCTTCAATAAATATTGCTGGGCTGTACCCTTAAGGAGACTACAGTCACAGCTGCCTAATTTAGAGCTCCAGATTTGCAAACAACAAAAGCCTCTAACACCGAGGCAAAAATAAAACAAAGTTTAATAAATGGTTTATTAACACATACACAATTACACAGAAGAAAAGTACAGAAACAAAGTTACACTGGCAGATCAGAAGAGCTCCAGCACCTGAAATTCCAGGGCTGGGGAGATCTGTTACACAGCTTTCAGGGTTCTGACTGGGAAGGGTCCGGAGAGAGCATCCTCTCGGCGGATGAGATTCCAAAGTTTCCTTACCATTGAGCCCCCTAGCAGCTGAGACAAAAGTGGCAGTGTCCCAACTGCCTCTGTGTGTATGACCAGAGGCAGGGAGTTTGTAGCCCCCAGGAATTGGCCTAGTGCCTCAAGGAATGAACATCTGTGTCTTCTACATAGGTAAGAAAGAGAAGGTTCCTGAGAGCTGGCCAGGCTCAAAGGATTTTCTGTTCATGTCAAAGTGTTCTGCCAGGCGTCCTGACATCTGATCTGTAGAACAAGGCCATGGCACTCTGCTATGAACAAAGAAGATCATCTACATTTAATTGTATCCCTTTATGGGAAAATTGGATATCCACAAATTGAGTCTGGACCCATATATCCCACCAGGTACTAAAATAAAATAAAAATGGAGCAAAAATGTAAATGTTAAAAGAGAAACAATCCACTGGAAGATAAAATAGGTACAATATTTGAAGACACAGATGTAGGCAAGGACTTTTTGAACAGAATTACAATGGCACAAGAAATAATACCAAGAATCAACAGATGGGATCATATCAAATTAAAAATCTTCTACACAGCAAAGGAGACAACCAACAGAGTGAAAAGACAATATACAGAATGGGAAAAAAATTTGCCAGCTAATCCTCAGACAGAAGAATAATATCAAAATACATAAGGAACTCAAAAAATTAGACACCCCCAAAATAAAAGACCAAATCAAAAACTGGGCAATTGAAATGAATAGACAAATAGCCAAAAAATAAATGAAAAAAATGCTCATCATCACTGGCCATCAGAGAAATAGAAATTAAAACTACACTGAGATACTATCTTTCCCAAGAAAGAGTGGCTATCATAAAAAAATATAACAACAACAAATTCTGGCAAGGATATGGGAAAAGGGAATTCTACTACATTGTTGGTGGAAATGTAAACTAGTACAACCACTGTGGAAATCAGTGTGAGGATTCCTCAAAAAACTGAAAAGAGAAATTCTGCTTGAGCCAGCTATCCCCCTTCTAGATATCTTTCCAAGAGCTAAAATCATTATATTACAGAGATACATCCATACCCATGTTTATAGCAGCACAATTTATAATAGCTAGATCTTGGGAACAGCCTGCATGTCCACCAACAGATGAATGTATAAGGAAAATGTGTTATTTATACACAATAGAGTATTACTGTGTCATACAGAAAGATAAACTTGAGGCATTCATTAGTAAATGGATGCAACTTGAGATCATATTGTTAAGTGAAAGACATCAGACATACAAACTCAAATAGAGCATCGGTTCTCTTATATGAGAAACAAAGAACAAAGTAGAATAAAGACAAATAGGAAATAGGGAGAAGTTCAAACACTTCCCCAAACTACAAATTCCATTGTTTTAAAAATATTTCAACTTATATTCTTGTATACTACTAGTTTATGTTAATTGAAAAGAAAGATTTGTGTTATCTCTTTATTTCTTTTTTGTAAGAATCTTTTTGGTTTATCTCTTGTACTCTGTGCAACTACTTAGAAGATAATGATACTCAGTGTAATAACTATTGTTATTCTATTATTTGATTATGAAATTTTGCTTTATTTTTTCATGAAAATGTGGTCTTCACACCTACTATGATGATTATAATCAATAAAAAAGGAAAATTGTAAGTTTTGACAAAGATAGGGAGAAACTGCGAACCACCTGCCTTCTTATGGTAATGTAAAATGGTGCAGTTTATGTGGAAAACAATTTGGCAGTGCCTCAAAAAGTTGAACACAGAAGTCCCATATGACTCCATCATTCATTCTTTGGTACGTATCTATAAGAATTGAATGCAGGGACTCAGACATCTGCACAGTAATGCTCATGTCAGTATTGCAGTAAGTCTCTGACTTATGAACATTCGAGTTGTGAACTTTCGCAAATATGAATGGACCTTGCATCTATGAACATTCATAGATGTGAACAAATTGCAGAAGTAGCTTATGCATCTGCTAGACATTGCCACAGTTGTGCTGTGTGTACATTTGCAATAGTGTACAGTATTTTTGTGTGTGTGTTTGGTTCTTTTATGCTTTACATTGTGTACTTACGCCATAAGTGTCTTAAGACTCATTTTGTCAGACTTACATATAATTCCAAATGTTCTCCTGGAACAAAACTTGTTTGTAAATTGGGGACTTACTGTATTCACAACAGTCAAAAGATGGAAATGACCTAAGTATCCACTAAGAGATAGATGCATAAACAAAATATAGCATATCCATACAATGGACTGGACTATTTTTTAGCCATAAAAATAACGGTATTTTGATATGTGCTACAGCATGGATGGACCTTGAAAACATAATGTTAAGTGAAATAAGTCAAACACAAAGGACAAATATTGTGTTATTTCGCTTATATGGGAAACCTAGAATAGTCACATTTACAGAGACAGAGGTTAGAATAAGGTTTAGCCAAGGTTGGGTGAAGGAAGGAATCGCAAGTAATTAATTAATGGGTAGAAAGCTTACAATGGTGATGATGAAATAGTTTTGTGATACACAACAAACAGTGTGACTCTATTTAATGCCACTGAATTATACACTTACAAATGGTTAAAATGATAAATATTTTGTTATGTATATTTTACCACAAAAAGAAAGTGGCCTCCAACCAATAGTTACCCTGGGGCATTTGAGGGAACATCCACAAAATGTCTTTAGAGGGATCTGCTTTCTCCTACTGAACTGTGTAGAAATTATGTCTAAAGAAGATAGAATCACAATTTCAATTACACAACACATGACAAAAACATTTATTTCATGAGCAGGTCAAAGTATCAGCATTACATTCTCAAGAATTTTACCCAACACAACTAATTCTCAATGCAATAAAAAAAAGTAGACAGATGACTACCTTACAAATATCAGAGGATGTAACTGTCATCTGAAATTCTGACCCAGTTAAATCATCACACAAGTGTCAGTATGAGATGAAGTCACTGACATCAATGCATTCTAAGGCCTTCAAGTCAGTAAAAGTTGGGAACATATATTGACTTAAAACAGTCTAACATTCAACAATTTGAAAGCTTTAACATCTTAAAATTCTAATCTCAAATTCTTCAAGTATTTGACCTTAGAACTCTTGTAAACTTTAAAAGCTATGAAAAACTCAGATTTTATTTGTAAGAATTGCATCTATCAATTTATCATACAGAAAATAAAATTTAAAAAATTTAAATATTTAATTTAAAAAATAAACATGTTAATATAAATGAGCTTCTTGTGAAAATAACTGTATTTTCCAAAACAAAAAATACTGACAAGAGAGTATGGGTTTTACATTTTTATGAATCTCCTTAGTGTCTGGCTTTACTATCTGAATATATTTTCATGTCTGTTTCTTCATTTAGTCTTTTGAAGTATCACACATTGTCTAGCCAATGACAAAACTGTAGTGTATACTCCTGAAGAGTAAGAGTGACAAAGCAAAGGCTGTCTTAGTATTATTTAAAAAGAGCTTCAATTTAACATAGCCCATCCGATCCCCAGCACCAAAAAAAAAACAAAAACAAAAACAAAAACAAAAACAAAAAAATAACATAGCCCATCACCACCAAGGGTTCTTGTGGATTCTCACAACTCCAGACCATAACTTGAAAATCAGATTTTTGAGACTGAGATTACATGATTGTATTAAAAATATATGTGCTATTTTTTATTAATGCCATACATACGGATAAGTTGAAAGTACAAGGATGACCAAAATAAAAACAAAATGTGTGTATGTGTATTAGCATCAGGCTAGGTAGGTAGCTTTATGGCAACATGTATTGTTGGTGATAAGGAGTATAAGGGGAGAAGAGAGTATATTATGCTAAATATTCTCTAAGAACATCTAACAATCCTAAACTTATACTGCAACTTATAAAATAGCCTCAAAATATATGAAGACAAAATTGACAAATCCCTAATTGTACCAGAATATGTTAAAACCTACCTGTAGTAACTGCTGGATCCTCAGGCAAATGAACATCAAAATAAACAAGCTTGTTCTCATTGACCTAGGGCTGTTAATTGCACTTTTACTAATGCCAGATAGTCTATGAAGTATATCAATTTAACCTCCATAAAACTGAAGGTTAAAACTGTGGGTTCTTACCACCTTATGTTCCCACTGAGAGGCTCCAATACAGATTGAATTTATTTTGGGGAAGTAATTTAGCCACACTAGGATTCTTAATTAACTTTTTTCAGCTATTAGGACAATTTATTGTACTATTTGGGAAGTATCGCTTGGATGACTCCTGGAAATATGCTATACTTAATCAAAATGCCATGCTTGCTCCTAAGGAACAACAAGGGACCTTCTCCATGCCTGAAGAATAAAGAAATAAGTAAGATTGCCTTTCGGAACTAAGTTATTAATTGATTTTTGTTGTATCAGAGTATGTATATATATATATATACTTTAAATGAATCAAGTAATTATTTATTGAGCATTGCTTTAAATGTTATATATTCATTCTCCTCAGTTCAAAGCTTAACTATAATTGAAAGTTTTAACATATTGAAGAAAAGAATCTCATGCAAAAGAGTAGTTGTTTTATTAGAAAAGGAAAGCACAGAGGTAAATGTTCACAGGGAGTCCCAAGCACAAACCAAAAAAATGCTTGCTTGGCCACTAAACATGATTGTGTAGCCCCTGCACATACCTGGTGGCACAGTTTTATAACTGCAGCCATCAAGAATAAGCAATTACCTTTCTGTGCTTTAACTCCTTCCTTATTCAAATAGTGCTTTCCATATGTTTTGATGTCTTGGGCACATTCATTTATAGAAAAAATTTATAATCACAGAACACAATTATTTTCTGTATTACTTATTTGTTCTCTGTGAAACAAGACTAGCATCTTCAAACAAATACCACTTGCTTTGGAGTTTGATTACCAGAGCCAAATATGCAGCATCGACTTCTTCCAGATGTGCCACTAACCCGAATTTCGGACTCTGACCCTGAACTGGAGTGAGGAGGCAGACAAGGCTGCTCCTGAGCGCGGGCACAGGAGGCCGCCAATGAATCTCTCCCCAGAGACATCTGACCCTGCTGCTTCATGTTCTGCATGCTTCACAGTGCATGCTTCACACTGCATGCTGGTACCACGAGTTCAGGGTTTGCTGAATCATCTTGTGTTTGATCACTACATGAGTATAAAGCAGCAGTTTTTCCTTTACTTCTTTTATAGATTCAGCAATGAATGCACTGAGGCCCTGTCCACTGTTGGGCATAGCAGAGTGTTTTAAAGTAAAAGTAGAATTTCCACACTTTCAAATAGTCGTGGTGTAGAAATGATTAAACAGGTATGTGATGGGACAAGACAATCTAAGGATTCAACAGGAGCTAGAGAAAATGGCTCTCGTGTTCAAAGGAGATAGAAATTGTCTCTCTTTGACAGGAGAGGCCTAATGTATCAAGCAACTTTGAAGAACGGTAGCTGCTAGAGTGATATAAATGTGTTCAAAAAAACTCTTTCTTCTCCTCAGTACAAATGCTAAAACCCTTTGGTGGCTTCCCACTGCTTGGGAACCGAATGAAATATCTGGCATGCCTGGCTCTAACTTGATCTTGTCCTGTACTTCTCTCTGCTGTCTGCTCTCTGGCTGTCTTGGCCTTCTCTCAGCTCCTAGACAGCCACATGTTCTGCCTGCCACAATGTTTTTAAACCTGGAATTCCCTCTGCCTGAAACCTGTTCCACACACCATTTTATCTGTATTTCCTGGGATGCACTAACATATCCTCTTGATTTCAGCTGAAAATGCACTTCATCAGACAAAACCCACTTGTTACATTGAACATGAAACCAGCTTGTGAAATGCTCTAAATGTGCCACTTAATGTTTGTTTAGTTAAATGGTTTTGTTGTGCTGTTTCATGGTTTTAACTCAACATGTACCTGTGTGCTTAAGTGGTGACAGTCTGAACCCAAATACTCCAGATTATAAATTCAAAGAGAGAGAGAACAGTGTCTACCTTTTCTTATCTGTTTTTTAAAGCAATAGACATAACTCTTTGCATAGAGTCACCCATCACTTGACACACAGTATTGTATATATACAATACGCATTTGTGGAATTCATGAGGATCACATGAGAAGAATAGCTATTCACATTGATGGAGCAGTCCTACACAAAGCAGAGTTAAAAGAGCTGCCTGAGCTCAAGCACAGAGGGAATTATATTCTAATGGTGGGTAATCTAGTACTATGCTGCAGGATGTATATACGGGAAGGAATTGCTGCCTTAGACAAAAGACCAATGCCCCACTGCAAACAATTCCAACCCCACTGACCAGAATCTCAACAGAAAGAATGATTTATTGTTCTTCAAGTGGTACAAAAGTGCCAGCGGTTTATCATTCTAGAGAACTTAGTAGTGTTTCAAAACCATTTAAGTGATTGCCTGAAAGACAATTAAGATTAGATACCAATGAAAAACCAAAAATCTTCACAGAAAGGAACAAAGCACCTTGAGTGTACAACGACATTGTTAGTTCTTCTGAAATAACTGTGATCTTACAGCAAAGAACAGGGAGATTTTCTTTTTTGAAAATTTTTATGGGTGTGAAATTTACATACCGTGAAATGCACTGATCCTATGGGTTTAGTTTGAAGACTTTTGACAAATTTACATAACTTCAACTCACACCCTTTTTAGATGTCAAATTTTCTTTCATAGCAGAAAGTTCCTTCTTGCCACTTCTCAGCCAACATTTATCTCCATAAGAAGTGACTGTTCTGAAGTCTAACACTAGAGTAGTTTTGCCTGTCCTACAGCTTCACATACATGAACCTACACAGTAAGTACCATGTTGTCTGATTTCTGTTGCTCAGTTTAATGCTTCAGGGACTCATCCATGTTGTTATTTCTATTGGTAGGTCATTATTTTGTATTACTTAGTAGTATTCCATGGCAGAACATATCAGAATTTCTTTATTCATTTTTCTTCTGACATACATTTCAGTTGCTTCCATTTGGTATTTATTATAAATCATGAATTATAAATATTAATTTAGAGTAGTCTATGAATAAAGTTGCTATGACCATTGAGGTACTGTATTAGTCAGATGATTCTGTGCACTGGAGACCCAAAGGATCCAGTCAAGGGCTGGGGGTCCACAGCAATGTCCCGTGTATGACTGTGACTGCACTAAAAGGCTGAAGAGTCTATGCTGGAGCCAGCATGTGATGCTCACAGTGGAGATGAAAACCAGAGCTCCTCGGAAGCAAACAGCAGCCATTCCCAATGACAGTAAGGCCCCAAGCTCCTTCTGCAACGGGAACAGCTGAGTTCACTTCAAGGAAACCAACTGCAATAGAGTTTCTCCTGAGAAATAGCCAATCCAGCTTCTGCTCCAGTTCTCTTTTATATTGTGTCAGCAACAATCCTCAGGTGGATCCTCTACACCCAGAACCACAGCAACTCAGTCCAGCTGGGCGTTCCTGCTCAAGTTGACCACAGTAAGTCCACCACAGATACAAATCTTTGCGGGCATATCTTTGCTTGAATCTTGGGTATATACTGAGAGAACTGATGGGATGGAGGCAGGCATTAGGTAAATTCATGTAATTCTGCAAAACTATTTTCAAGGTCCATAGTATTTTACCCTCCCACAATGTGTGAGAGTTTAGGTTTTCTTTTTTTTGTTTTGTTTTGTTTTGTTTTTTGAGACAGGGTCTTGCTATATAGTTCAGGCTGATCAGCCTTGAACTCATTATGTAGCACAGGCTGACCTCAAACTCATAGCAATCCTCCTGCCGCAGCCTCCTTCGTGCAGGGATTACTGGCATATATCACTATGCCTGGCTGTGTGAGAGTTTAGATATTCTACATTCTCACCAATACTTGGTACTGTCATTGTTTTTAATTTTAGCTGTTCTAATACATATGTAGTATATTTTACTTTGATTTTAATTGTAATTTCTCAGATGATTTATGACATTAAACACTTTTCATGTCCTATTAGATATTTGTCTATTTTCCCTTGTAAAGTACCAACTCAATCTCTTGTCCCATTTTAAAAAGTGGGTTGTCTTATTATAAGTAATTTCTAGGAATTTCTACCTATTCTGTAAACAGGTCTTTCATTTGATATATGTTTTACAAATAGTTTCTCCTGGCCTGTGATTTGGTTTTGCTCATTTTTAACGGCACTTTTGATGAGCTGAAGTTAATTTTAAAGAAGTCCAGGTCATCATTTTCTGTTTTAAATTAGCATAGAAATTCTTATTTAATTCTCTAGATGTATTAACATTGTATGTTTCACTTCTAGGTTTCTGATCAAATTAATTTTTATTTAAATACAAGTTTATGTTAATTTTTCATGTCAATATCTAGTTTTTCAGAATCACTTATTGAACAGAAAGACTCCCTTCTCTTACTGAATAGTTTCAGTGCCTTTATAAAACATTAATTTGATATTTGGGTCTGTTTCTAGAATTTCTAAGCTTTTCTTTGACCAATTTGTCTATACTTATGCTAATATTGCATTAATATAGTCACTGTAAGTTTACGATGTATCTTGAAATTAAGCAGTGTAACTTCTCCAATTCGTTCTCCTCTTTAAATTGATTTTTTCCATACGCATTTTGGAATAAAGTTGCCATTTTCTGAAAACAAGCTTTAAAAAAAAATCCTGCTAGGATGGTGATCAGAGTTGTGTTGAGTCTGTAGATGAACTTGGGGGAAAATTAACATTTTAACTATATTGAGTTTTCTGTTTCATAGATATGGTATATCTGTTAGTTCATGTGTTCTTTATTATTTTGTCAGTGCAGGGAATCAAGTGCAGGGCCTGGCACATACTAGGCAAGTGCCCTACCATGCAGCGACATTCCTGGCTCAGGAACTTTAATCTTTTCTCAGCAATGGTTAGTAGTTTTCAGCATGGATGATTGCACGTTTTATTAAATTTCCCCCTAAGAATTTTGTTATTTTTATTGTCTTTAATATTATTACATATGATAGTTTTAATTGCTAAAATGTAGGAAAGTAACTGATTTTTTACTTCCATATTGGCATCTTGTAGCCTTGCTAAATACATTTAAAAATTCTAACAGTTTTGTAGACTCATGGGATTTTCTACATTAGACAATGATATTGTATATAAAACACAGACTTCTAGTTTTCATTTTCTAATTTTCTTTTTTTTTTTTTTTTGGTGCTGGGGATCGAACTCAGGGCATTGCGCTTGCAAGGCAAGCACTCTAACCACCGAGCTAAATCCCCAGGCCCTTCATTTTCTAATTTTTATGCTTTGTGGTTTTTTTTCTTGTTACATTGGCTAGATACGGGAAAAACACTGTATGAGTGATGATAGTGGAAGTTTTACTTGTCCCAATCTTAAGAAAAATACATTCAGTGTTATACCATTAAGTACAATTTCAGCTGTAGATTTTGCACAAGTAACTTTTATCAGGATTGATTATGAGTTTAAATTTCTTTTATCATGAACAGGTGTTGAATTTCTTCTAAATGCTTTTTCTTCATCTATTGTCTTTATGTACTTTTCCCTTTTTATTATGTTTATGTAATTAATGGATTTTTCTAACATTGACAGCAAACTTGCCTTCCTGTGTAAAACCTTACTTGGGCTATATTTTGTTTTTTATGTGCTGATAGATTTAAATTGCTAATACTTTGTTGGGATTTTTGTATCCATGCTCTTAAGAGAAACTAGTTTGTGAAAAAATTTATTCTGTACCATCCTTATCTTGTTTCAGTATCAAAATCACCCTAGTCTCATGAGTTGGTAAATGTTCCCTCTCTTTTCTTCTCCATTTTCTAAAAAAAAGAAAGTGTTGGCTAAGTATTATGTCTCTTGTGGAATTCACCAAAGAATTCGAACTGATTTGGAATTTCTTTTGGGGGAATGACTTTAGCTATAAAAATCAACTGGATAATGGACTATTCACATTATTCAACGTCTTTTGTCTATTTTGACAATTTCTGTTTTTTTTCCCCAAAGAAATTTTTGCATTTTATTTGTGATGTCTAGTTTTTTGGCATAAAGTTTTTCCATAATATTACCTTACTATATATTTAATGACTGCAGTTTCCATAGTGATGATATTATTCACTCCTAATATTTGTTTTCTCTCCCTTATTCTTGATCAGTCAGTTTATGAGTTTTTCCATTTTATTAACATTTTCAAAAATCTGCTTTGATTTTACTACCTCTAGGGTTTGCTTAATTGCATTTCATTGGTCACTGCTTTTATATTATCTTAAGTCTTTTTCTTTGTGTTTAATTTAGCCTTCATTTTGTCATGAAAGTCAAAGTGTAGCACTTTTCTCTTCTAATATGGAGCTGTAAATTTCCCCCTGAAACACTAACTTAACACACAGATTTTGGCCTGTTGTATTTTCACTATTGTTTAGTTCAAAATAGTTCATAATTATTCTTATGCTTTCTTTTTAAAGTGTTGGGTTATTTAGAAATGTGTTGCTCAATTTCCAAATATTCTGAGATCTTCCCAATAGTCTTGCGCTGATTTGAAGCTTTATTTTAGTATGATCTGGGAATATAGGCCAATTCTATTACATTTACTGAGACTTCCTTTTTTCTTCAGTAGATGGTCTATGTTAATGAATGTTATATGTGTACTTTAAAAGAATGTGTGTTCTGTAGGTCCTCAGTGGAGTATTCCATAAATGTCAGTTAGGTCAAATTGGTTGATAGTGCTCAAATCTTTTACCTTCTTCCTGATCTTTTGGTGTATTCTATCACTTACTGTGAGAATATTAAAATATCTGATTGTAAATTGTGGATTGTTAACACTCTCTTCTAGTTTCTCAGATTTTTCTTCATGTGCCTTGAGACTCTATGATGAGGGTAAAAGAAAGCGGGTTACTATGACTTCTTGATGACTTCTCTGTGATCTCAAAATGCATGTTGCTGTGCTGTCATCTATTTGTAATAGCTCTTTTAAAATGTCATTTGCTAACTCCCACATCTGTGCCATCTCTGAAATATTTTCTTCTGTCTGTTATTTCTCACGACACATGTTGTATTTATATGTGTCTTTGCGTATCTAATAGTTTTTGATTGTCTATAGGGAGTTCATTGATTGTATGCTGTTGAGAATCTGGATTTTCTTGTCTTTCTAAAAAGAACACTGAGCTTTGTAGAAATGAGCAAATAATTTAATAGAGGATCATCTTGATTCTGTCTGAGGCATGGCTTAAGGCTTTATCTGGTTGTATCCCAGTGTCACCCTCCTCCTAAAGTATATCCTTTCCAAGCTGCCAGCGGAATGCTCAACAACTTCTCCCCATTGTGGAAAGTTGGAATTTCAACTTTTTTCAGCACTATATCATCTGTAGTTTCTTTCTTGTCACAGTCACACTCTAACTCTTCTGTCCTAATCCTTGTGAAATCTTGCCTAGAAGAGAGAAAACAGTATTTGGCCCAAACTCAAGAGGGCCTATGAAGATTGCTGCTCTTCTTTCTCTGAACATCTTCTCTGGCACCTTCCAGCAAACTTCAGCAGGCCTGACAGCTTGAACCACTATGTACATGCACCACATACATATACATGTAAAACTTTATATGTGTGTGTGTGTGTGTGTGTATATATATTTTAGTTACTTTTCTCTCGTTGCTGGGACAAAATAGACACCCAAAGTTAGGGGAAGAAAGGTTTATTTAGCTCACAGTTTGTAGCGGTTTCAGTCCACAGTCAGCTGGGTCTGGGTAGGGTGGCATGGCAGACAGGCAGAAGTCAGCAAGGTAAGCAAGGAGGAGACAAGAAGGGGCTAACCAGCTTCTTCCTGTATTTTATATCTTATCCAGGCTACCTGGCTTTAAAGTGGGCAGTACTCCCACCCTTAATACTAATACCCTTAATCCTAGCATCACATCCTTGATCCCAGCAGAACATGCCAAACCCATCACTGGACTAATTTAGTAATCACATACTCTAGATCTAGCTACCTCTTACAACATGAGGCTTTGGGGGGACATCTAGAAAGAAACCATAACAATCTATATATATATAATATGCATGCATATACATACATATCCATGTATATACTGTATATACAGTTGTACATACATAGAATTTATGTATTTAACAAATCATCATCTGTCTTTGTCTTTCATCATTTTTAATTTGTTTATCATTCTTCCATCTCAGTTGTTCTCTCAGGGTTTGTTCGGTTTGCTTCTGTCTACACTTACTCTGGAACTCTGGCCCTCTAGGAATTTGCGTCATTGAATGCCCTTTGCCACTCTTTGCAAACAATGTAGCTTGTTTTCAAATTATCCTGTTCTAAATAGTTCCTACAATTTCCAGAGACAACAGATTTGTGGGTTTTCCTATTCTTCTTGTCTTACCTAATTATGAAAGAATTCTTTTAAAATGATGTTATTAGTTGCTGCTATAGTGCTGATTGAGCTCTACACTCTTATGGAATGACTCCTTTAATTTTATTCAAAATGACACACAAATAAAATACAGATAATTCTTATCAGATTTTTTTTCACAGATGCACCAATAGAGTGGATTTGAAAATCAGCATGAAGAGATGCAGAATGCTTGCCAAGTTTTGAGATAACGCACTATTTCCAGATTGAAATCTAATGTTATTACATGCTCGCCAAGTCCCTTGTTTTAGAAACATGCTGGTTTCTACCATCACATACGTCTCAAGAATAAAACCTGCCAGTTCACTGTTTTTTTCATCGATATTGACTTTTTCATTAACATTTATGTATCTCATGTCTGGAACTGAACTGAGACATGATAGCTTCATTTATATGACTGACCACACACACACACACACACACACACACATAAAACACACCCAGTAGATTGCTAAAAAGATGATTCTCTTGAGTACCGAACTAATGATTTTAGTTGCCCAATGTGAATTTGAGTGAGCAGAAAAGACATAAACAGGAAGAAACAAATCCCTCTTAGTTGTTTAGCTGAAGACCTACAGTACAGGAAAAATAACATACACCAGTTTCTACCTAGTGATTTGACCATGAGTGCAAGATCTGCTTTCCTGACTCTCATTAGTTCTATGCAGTGGTAAGTTTGTACATTATGTCCAAAGTAAAATAAATGTATGGAAAATTAAATTACTGTTTATAGTACCTAAAAAGAGTGTTAAGACATTCCCCAAAGAGTTAAATTCATATTATAGGGATATATACATACCCATGTTTATAGCAGCACAAGTTATAGTAGGTAGATCTTGGAAACAGTGTATATGTCTATCAACAGATAAACTGATAGGGAAAATGTGGTATTTAAACACAATGAAGTATTACTCTGCTATAAAGAAAGATAAACTTGAGCCATTCATAGGTAAATTGATGCAATTTGAGAACATAATGTTAAGTAAAAGAAGTCAGATGCACAGTCCCGTATATTGCATGTTTTCTCTTACATGAGAAACAAAAATAATCTCCTTCCCCAAAAATAAGACCTAGCTGGAAAATAATCAGCCTTAAAAACTAGAGATTGAAAATGCCAGCCCCCATCAGCCTATCCTTGCCTTTCGGGCCATTACTATTCTCTTGCTTGGTGGCTACTCTGTAAGGCAGATAGATAGATCGATACATACATACATACATACATATATATGATAAATAGGAAGTAGGGAGAAGTTCAAATACTTCCCTAAATAACATGTTTTTTTGTTTGAATAGTATATTTCAATGTACATATGCTAATTTGTTTCATTTATACTAATAGTTGGTCTTAGTTCACTGGAAAAAAGTTTGTTACCTGTGTTTCTTTTTTATAAGAATCTTTTTGGTTTATATCTTGCACTAAGTAACTACTTTGAAGGTAATCATACATAGTGTAATAATTATTGTTATTCTCCTATTTGGTTATGATAATTTGTTTTATTTTTTCATGAAATAAAAAGAAAGACATACCATTATTTTATGTGTCACTGTGAAAAAATTATGGTCAATGAAAGTATGACACTACATCCATTTTAAAATGGATTCCAATTTCACAGACATGATCTTTTCTTAAAAAAAAGTGTGTTTTAGAGTTGTTGAGGAGATTTACCCTGGAGAAATACAGAAATCTTTACTTATATGGGAGGACTCATTGTAAATAATAAAGGTACAAACCCCCACACATTTTAATTGAAAATAGAACTATGCATAGCAAACACACAAAATTTGAATGTGGAAATCTGAATTTGGTAGATATGAAAGTGCTAAAGAACACTCAAAATGGTAAAAGCTGTAACACAAAAGAGATAATGAAAAGCGAATTGAGGGCTGGGAATATAGCAGAGCTCTCGCCTAACATGCATTGAGGTCCTGGGTTCAATGACCAACACCACACACAAAAAAAAGAAAGAAAGAAGCAAACTGACTCATGAATCAAACAAAAACTTCAAAGTAAATATTTGTAGATATCAACTGATATCTAAATGAATATTTCCAAATAAAATTCCAATGTAGATATAATTTCTATTTAAATATTTGATTTATAAACAATATGACATTGCATGTTGAGGATCAAAACAAGAGGATATAAAAGGACAAGGGCCAAATACACAATGCCTATGCAAAATAAAGCTAAAACAGTTACATTTTTTACAGAGTTATGATCATTTCCAACATTTATTATCAATATTTTCTCAATCTCTTTAGTGATAATCAAGGCCATAGATGTCATTAGCCTGAAAAAGTTAAAGCTAATTTATAAATGTTTTGAGACTTACTTCAAAGGGTATTGCATACTTTAACATTCCTTCATATCTAGTGTAACTACATTTTACATAATTATTTATATTTGCAAACATTCATAAGTCCAAGTCAATCTTGCTTTATAGGAACTTAGTAAAGAATACTTAAATCTCTTGAAGCAAGTGAGACCTGATAAATTCTAAGATGCTACATTAGTGTGACTCCAACTTGAAAAGATACTTCCTGTCTCTCCTGTCCAAACCTCCACTCCAATATCAAGAATGTAAAATAATTTAATTGCCTACAAATTAAAGGCACAAGAATCCAAAGTATTAACAACAACAACTCAAGCTCAGGGTAAAAATTAGCTGTATGTAAACTGTGTAGTGAAAGAAACAACCTGGATGGAAAGGCAATAACAAACATTTTTAAGCAGAAGCGTATCTTAGGTGTAAGCTCTTTAAGAGAACCATGCTTTAAATATTTTTAATTCCAGGGTCATGAAGCTGAAAAATCTATAGAGGGTATAGTGTACAGCCACTTAACACAAGTACGGGAAACAGACCCCAGTTCTCTGCCTGTGGTTCAGTACCTTCCTCACACAGCTAAGCATTCTCTAGACTTTCATTTAAAGAGGGATTTATTGTTGCATCAATCCAAGGAACAGCCCATTTGAAATTTTAAATGGCTCACACCTTGCGCTCTGTATCCAAAGAGAACTAAAGCCACATCTATATTCCAAAGAAAGCATACTTAGTCTTTATAAACTTCTCATAGCAATTTCCTCACAAAGAATGAAATAAGAAACTTTAAAAAATTTTTTACTTTTTACAACTTGCACACATTTTTTGTTTTGCCTAGCAAAAAAAAAAATTGCACACATTTTTTGAAAGCAAACCATTCTATTATTGCACTGTCTTACAGAAACCGTTGACAAAAAATAAAAGTACATAGGAAAATATTTAGCTACTAGGAAAACAAAAGCATTACAGAAAAACCTGCACCTGTCTTTACAGTTGAGAATGCAATCTATGTGTGTGGGGTGGCACTGTGGTTTAGAACCCTGGGCCTCGCCAATTCTAGGTAAGTGCCCTACCACTGAGCTACAGTCTCAGCTCCTTGAACATGACATCTTTTTTTTTTTTTTTTTTTTTTTTTTTTGGTGCCGGGGATCGAACTCAGGGCCTTGTGCTTGGTAGGCAAGTGCTCTAACCACTGAGCTAAATCCCCAGCCCCAATATGACATCTTAATGGTACATTAAACTTTAATGAGTATGAACAAGTGAACCTTTAACATACTTTGTTCAGTGCACTTACAATTCACAATTTGGGCTCCTCTTTGTTTATATGTTCTATTAGTATTTTAAATTTCTGTGCTTAATTATTTTTGCCCTTTTTGTTTTTCTTATTAGTTATAAATAACTATTTCTCCAGGTATGAGGATGTTTTATGTTGAGTTTTTTTTTGGGGGGGGTGCTGGGGATCAAACTCAGGTCCTTGTACTTGCTAGGCAAGCGCCCTATCTCTGAGCTAAATCCCCAACCTCATGTTGGGTTTTATTTGTATTACTTTTCCAGAAGCAAAGATGTGGATTTTGCTTAGCTAGTTACTCTGTATTTCAAGTGGGAAGAAAATTACCCCCATATTGAAAGAGCTTCCTAGATTGAGTAAAACGGTGCCTCCGTGCTCTTAAAATATAGCAGCTGAGCAGTCTAGGAGTTACACTGAGTTAAATGAAAGTACCTACAGGGCATTTGGTGCAGGTAGGCAACTGTCACTTTAGCTTTTCCTTTCTTAGGTAATGGAATTGGTTACATAGTGTTTTATATTACCAAGTGGAGACTGTTTGGTCTTCTGCAATCTAAACTTCCAAGATTTAAGACAGTGGTGAAAGGCAAATGGTAACTTGGCTGACTCTTAGCTTTTTAGTGTGGAGTATGGTGCGTTGGGATGAGAACACAGTTCTAAGGAACTTTTATCAAGATGGGGTTTAACTGTCAGTGTGGTCAGAGGACATGCGATAGAAAGATGAAAGCCCAAACCTCACATTTAATGACACTTGGGTTCCTTTAGTACATGTGGGGTCAGGAAGTTCTGGAAAGAGAAAAACAGTGTTTATTTTACTTTTATAATTTATATAAGTCAGTCCACTTTCCTTGGCCTCCAGTTTTATGAGAAGCCATAAAAAAATAAAACGATTGCTATTAAATATGATAAAATAAGACTTGAAGCAAAGAATTGGTTTCTGAGAAAGGAAATTTTTATTGTTATGGCTGTAACGACTAAAACTGAAAACAATGGAGATTAATTCCTTACAGAGGCCAATTATCCTTTTGCATGGCCTATCATTACAGCCTAGAAGTGGGGATCATTTTAAAGGACAGTCTTACATAGTCCTGAATTCCGATCCCCAAAAGAAAGAACTCGTTGTGAGCTATGCTCAGTCCATTTCCTAGACTGCTGAGCTCAGTGTAGCCCAGCTGAACTAAAGAAAATAAATATTCATGCTAACATACAGAGGCAGGGCATGGCCTGTAGTATGTACCACACTATCAAAGTCCCTGGAAAGGCAACTTTAGTAAGATCTTGGAGAAGGCTTAGGTAAGAAGCTGTGCCTTTTTGCATCTAATTCATGGCAGGATTTTTCAGTCTCTGGGAGCAAAGATTCATATGCATGTCATCATGATTTCTATCTTTTATGACAGATATTGCTACTCAGTCTCCTTCCACAAACTTTTCATTTACTCAACACCAATCAACCAAGTGGCATGCAAATTAAAATCTGTTCACCATCTCTGATCAAGTCCATTGAATTTGATATTGATATTGGACAGCCATCTCCAGGGTAAACTTAACAATGTACGGAGTATTTAATTACAAAAACAGTCCATAGGTAACAAGAGATCATGAGGAAGCATAGGAAATGGTATGTATTTGGAGGAGCTTAATCTTGAAGGAGGGCTAAATACTATCATCCTAAGGTGCTATGAGACAATTGAGAAAAAGGGCCGGGGAGGTTGGAGGGATTCTCCATGACAGTGGAGGACTGATGTAAAAGGTTTCAGGAGACAAAGAGCAACAGAAACCTTAGAGAAGGTAGTGAGGAGTGGAGGGTAGAAGACATGATCCGGGGTGAGGAGGTAGGGGCACTGTTCCGAAGGGCTCCAGGGCTAGGGAGCGCTGGCCCTGAAGAGCAGGTATTTACTCTCTGATCTCTTCTCTGTCCAGATGTCTCCCAGTACACAGTTATCACCCACAGCAGAGAGCAGGAGAATGACACTGACAGATGCTCTAATGATCCTGTAAGGCCCAACATTAGCAACTCTGCTGTTTATGGAAAACAAACAGAAATCAAACCCACTCTTGTCCATTGAGTTTTAAATGATTGAGAAAGGGTAAGATATTTTTATAACACCTAGTTATATACTAGACATAAAAACCTACATACCCTTGTAAAATGTACTGCACAATTAAATACTTAATGTATGCCTTTTTGTGTTTTTTAATTCACAAATTACACATTCTTACTATGTATTCATGAGAAAACTAATGGTATTTTCTATAGTATTTTACAGAAAATTATATTTCCTCACAACTCTTCATGAAGCTACTTTTCATTTTCTCTTCTTATGCTAGGCATGTGTTATAAAAGCCTCACTTGATAATGGAGCCTAGACAGGCTTATTTCAGTTCTGAAGATTAAGTTTACTGAAAATAATTCTAAAAAAAAAATCAAATGATATTAATTCTATGAATCTGTCAAAACCAATTTATGCATTTGTTGAACATAACTTTTCAGTCTCTGTTTACTGGTTAATATTTTTGGCTAATTTCGTATTTTCCCAGATACATGCAATGTCATGTTGGGTGTAACTGGACATAACATTCAGAAGTGTTTCCATGGATCATTCTCTGTTCAGAAGTGTCTATTTGGATCATTTTTGGTTCAGAAGGAAATTTCTCACCAATATATCAAAGGTTTCCTTTTATTTAGTTTTAAAATGGTTGAAAACATAAAGCACTGGATGAGCTGGGAATACTTTGAACAGATTTCCTACTGGGAGCGTAGAGCTTAAACATGGTACCAGAATTGCAGATGGTCAGTCTATATGGCAAAGCTTATCAAGTTACTCACTTCTTCCTCAGACAGATGGCAAAGGGGCTTGGCAGAATCTCAATTTTCAAGTCATAGGGCTGCACGTGCACGCGCGTGTGTGTAATTGGTAAACAACAAAGGTTTTTTAATTCGAGACACAAAAATTATTGTACCTGTCTCCTAGGTCCTATTTTACAATACTGAAGATTAATCCTCGAGTTTTAAAATTATGAGTGAAAAGAATATCTAATCAAATAATGATGTTGGTATTTTACCTATAAATTTTACTCTTAATACCCAATATAAAACAGAGGGACAAGAGAAATAAGAAATGGAAGTAAAAAATAGAAATGAAGCTTTTGTAAATAAGGAGGGAGGAGGGGGTGAAGGCAGGGGAAGGGAATAGGAAAAAAAGAAGCAACAAGATATATCATGTGCAGGTAGAAATTCCCTATAATGAATGCTATCACTATGTACACCTAAAATGTACCATTAAAATAAAATTAAAAAAAAAAACAGTCGGTAGCACCTAAAATGGGTGAAGGTTGATTTCAGTGGTGAGAAAATTTGAAATTTAACATTAACATTTACTCTTTGCAAATTGGAGAATTGTATTCTGTTAGTGAAAGACCATTTAGAATTTTAAAAGTATTAACTTACATCTTTCATAAGAATTTAAAATCTTCCCTTTTGAAACCTCTTTTTCTCTACCTTTATAAAAAATACCATTTCTTATTCAACTGGAGCTAATTTCTACTGAGAAATGACTTTCAAGGAACTGCTAGCTGCAGAGCAGCACTGAAATGCGTAGCAGTCTTGTGCTTTTGTGAAGCTTATAGCAAGTCTCCATGACAAAATAACTGGATTTGCTTTAAAAAAAAATTATCCCGTCATCTGGCAAAGCTCATTCATTCATCATGAGAACGGTCAGAGAGGTTTTTTTTTTTTTTTTTTTTTCTCTGTTCCTTGTGTCCCAGGATAGGCAAGCAAAATTTCCAGTCTAATTTCTGGTGGAAACTTTCTCAGGGAACAAGATATTTTGAGAAGAAATGAGCCAGAGCTTGCCTGGGGCTGGACGTGGGCAAACCATCTATCTCCTCTGGAGATGGCGGGCAGACACACATTTGGCAGGGAATGCTCAGTTAGCTGACAGAGCGGGCAATTGACAGAGCCGGAAAAGGCATCTGGTGCCCGATTAAGTATCAGGATGATGAACAGAGGTCATAATTAAGTTTGTACTTAACAGCTCATTGCCTTGAGTAATAATAACGACGACTTTGTGAGAGAACGCTACTTTCTCCTCTGTCATCAAGCACACAAAGAAATTTAACAATGTCAAAGCTGCATTAGCAAGAAAATTTATCAGCCCTCTCCTTAATTAAAATCTTCCCTCTGGTCTTCATATTAAAAATTTTATGTGTACCATCTTTAAAGATTACTGCAATTTCTCTTTGAAGAAAAATCACTATATAAATCCCCATGTACAAACAAATAACTCAGACCAATTACAGGTTGTAAGGCAATTACTTCACCTACATATTTCCACTCACAATTAATAAATCTAAAGTAAAGCTCTTAATTTTGTCTCCTCTTCACAAAAATGCTTGCACTAAGTTTTACAGACTCATAAATGACATCACTATTTTTCTAATAGTCCAGATAAAATGCTTCAGAGTCACCCTTGACTTCTCTTTTTTTTCTCACATTCCACATTGAGACAAGTAGCAAATCATAGTGGATGTATGTTAAAAATACGCATTGAATCTGGCCACACCTATCTACTTGGTTACTACTCTGGAGCAATTCTTCATCATTTCTCATTGGGCTACTAACTCATCTCCTTGCTTCTACTCCTGCCTTCCTGCAATCTGTTTTCTACACACCAGCTAGCATGATCTTACTGAAGATTAAGATTTCATGTCACATCTCTACTTGAATCAATCCCAGTACAATCAAAATATAATTCTAACTTCTTGCCAAGGTAAACAGTGTCCTATGTGATCTGGTCTTTACTATTTTTTTTCGGTTACTTATTTTTATTTATATATTTATTTATTTATTTTGTTTTTTTGAAACAGGCAGGGTCTTGCTAGGTAGTTTAGGCTGGGCTTGAACTCAATACATAGCCCAGGCTGGCTTCGAACTCAGGCTGGCTTGGCAATGAGGGGAGGTCATCCTCCTGCCTCAGCCTCCTGAGTGCTGGGATTACAGGCATGTGCCACCATACCCAGCCTGGTCCTTCACTAATTTTAGTAAATTGCTTTTCATCCAAAATAACGAACTTCTACAAGAATTAACTTATAATTTGTAAATGTACTTTTACGTGACAAATCAGAGTGATTATCTCTCAATGGCTGGGAGAGTGACTTATTTATGTCACAGGACATAGCCCTCAGCCCAGACTTGGAGTAGTGACCAACAGCCTGTATGGAAATGATGTGACATATATTTAATAATATCATGAAAAGAGCCATTACCAGATTATTATGATGATGAAGGTATCATTAGATTAGAATTTTAATCTCACCATCAGAAACTGGTGATGATCTCAATTACTAATAAAAAAAACAAAAAACAAAAAACAAAAAACACTGCCAATGTTCAAACTCTTAAACTACCAGTGACATCATTTTTCCATTGGGAATCTGTTACTGTAAAAGTCATAATACCTAGAAACATAAAGTTTTTTCACATTCTAGGTACACAAATGGTACCCTAGCATTGAATTGGTTAAGAGGTGTAATTCAGTCATCCAGCAAATATTTGTTGAGCATATACTAAAAGCTAGGCCTTATTTTAGGGACTTGGTTTACATGAGGTATAAAAGAGACACAAATCTCTCAGCTCTTGGAGCTTTTCTTCTATGGAAAAAGACAATATACAGAAACATGAAAAATGAATATATTACACAAAATGTTAAGAGTGATAGGTAGGATGAAAATAATAGACCAGGTAAGAGAATGAAAGGGGTATGGGGTTCTGTTTTTCAGAAGAGACCTTTCGGAGAAGAAAGCTTTTGAGCAGAAACCTGAGCTGCTGAAGAGGCTGGCCCCACATGCACAGGGAGAGGCCACTCCAGGTAAGGAGTGCAGTCAGAGGGCTGGCTCTGGGCAGGGAGTATGGAATAAAGAGAGGCCAGAGAGGACAGTGGGCAGGGCGTGGGGCTCAAAGAGAAGAGTGAGAGGAAATGAAGGCAGAACAACATTGGATGATTTTTTTTTATGATACTATATAAGTATAATAGAAGTCCTTACAGGCCACTCTAAGTAAATTGGCTTTTAATCTGAGTTAGATGGGAAGCTACTGAAAGGTAACGAGAAAAAATTGCATGATCAAAAGGATCACTCTGGACAGGGATGACTACAGAGTAGTGAGAGAGAGCAGGAAGTAGAGTGAGCAGGTCGGATACTGCACTCCTTTAAGTAAGAGATGCTCTGTCCCAGACTACAGTTGTATTGACATGGTGAGAAACAGTCAAGTTCTGAATGTCTTGGAGGATAGTACAAAGATACTGCAATGGGCTTGACATAGGGTACAAGAGAAGAGAATAGACCAGAATACCACAAAATATTTTGTCTGAACAACCAGAATGATGAAATTGACAAAACTGTTGGCTGCTGGGAACATAGAAATCAAGAGGTTTTTTTTTTAATGAGATAAATATCAAAAACTTTATACACTAAATATAATGTATCAATAGAATAACTTATGCTAAGGGAATAAATGGGTCAAAATCTCAGTGGCTCATACCAAATGGTTTATTTCTTTTTTGTGCTAAATGTCTCTTGATGATTTAGCTGTATCTCTGTCACATTTGCTTATCTCTGGGACACAGGTTGAAAGAGTGGTCTCTGTGTGGGCTATAACTCTCCTCACAAAAGAAGAGAAAAGGAACATGGCACAACACAATAATGGGATATTTCAGCTTCAAACCTATGGGTCAAAATTACATAATCCCCCTACTGAGCAGGTGAGAGACTACAGAAAAATGGCACAATGATCCACTAGAGAATAGAAACTTCATGATGTAAAAAGGAGAGAGAAGTACTGTAGTGTGGTGCTCCAGAATCTGTCAGCAAATTGACTAGTATCCCCTAGTAAAGGGACCAGTTCATATGGAACGTGACTGGTTCTTTATCAGTGGTTTGCAAATGTAGTCTTCATATTAGCAATGTCCCCTCATCCAGGAAGATTTGAGAATTATACACTCTTAAACCCCAGCCCCAAATCTCCTGAATCAGAGACCGTGGGGATGGGTGAAATAATTTGTTTTTACTGAGTCTTTTAGTTGCATTAGTCCTTTTAATGATTTACTGTATCCTGATTTGAGAACAACTGCTGCTTATTAACAGGTGGGAAGACAGTTCTAGTAGATAGGTAAGGGGATGATGAATTTCCAATAAAAATATTTTTCTGATTGCTTGAATTTTCCTCAGTGAAAAAGAAATTAAGATCATCAGCTAAAAATACAGATCAAAGAGAAGACTGTAGAGGTGAGATGACAGGAAAATGTGTGCAATGTTTAGCATGGGGGAATGAGTAGCCTGTGAGTTCTGTAACTGTCTATGGTCTACTCGAGGTCTGCAATCATGTATTTACAGTGCAAATGTTACGACAGTTGCTCCAATAAAACAAGAAAGGGCCAAGAAAGTTAAGGTGGCATCCAAGACAATGACTGTAATCATTAACTATGTGTTTTAAACTTTAGAAGAAAGAAGATATGGGGAAGTGAAGTCAATTAGCCAGCAAATGGATCAGTTGGTCAGCATCCTCATATTTTTGGAGATGAAGGTAGAGAAAAATATCCTGGAATATAAGAAGCAGTGAACAGAAAGAGGGAGACATGAACTTGTGACTATGACCCATGCGGTGGTTCTGGGTAATGAAAAGGCACAGAGAGTGACTATGTCTGAGGTCAAGCAGGGCGTGAGGTTGACAGGAGAAGGCCAGCAATGTGAGAAGAAAATGACTGGAAGGAAAAATCTATAATGTGTAACAAAATTACCAAACATTAAATAAGAGTAATGTTGGAAAAAATAAGAGGTAGGATCAGAAAGAAAGTGAGGGATAACTTGGGTGGTCAGTACATGATAAGAAAATGAAAGATGAATAAAGCAATCTGATAACTTAAGATTCATATTTTAGGGAGAAGGATGGTTAAGAAGCTGCTCTTTAAAAAATGCTGCCATGAGTAAAACATTTATGAATATGCAAATTAACATCTATGACTTGCAATATTAAAATCTAGATACATGAATTAATCAAGGCTATTGTTTTCTTTTAGTATATCTGGAATTTAAGGAAGCTAGGTATTTTCAAAAACCCAATCAAGGGAAAAAACCAGATTATTCAAAAATCTTATCTTATTTTTTCAAATCCAAATAAATATGTCATAGCCAGAAGTCAGCCTTTCTTAACCATAATTATTTGCTGCTCAAAGTCCTTTTAATCAGAATTAATACACAGGTTTCTTCTTATTAGTTTATTCTAAGATCTTAACTCAATACCTGCCTGCCCAAAGTGTTTATGTCACCTACTGTGGGAGGGATCTTGGGGAAAAGAGCTTATTTTTTATTCATTTAAGTAAATGTAGAAAAGTTAAACTTTCTCAAGGTCAGGTCCCTAACTATGATATGGGTATAATAATACTCTATTAAATAATATGTGTATTTCTGTATTGGTCAGCTTTCTCATTGCTGGAACACAATGACTGACACTCACAATTTAAAGAAGGTTTAATTTAGCTAACAACTTCAGGGGCTTCAGTACACGGTTGGCAGTCTCCCAAGCAAAAGCAACATGGTGGAAGGGTATGGAGCAAAGCTGCTTAGCTCATGGCAGCTGGAAAGCAGAACAGGGGAGCAGCACCAAAGAGGAAGGGGTGAGGGCCCAGATATAGTACCAAAGGCCATGCCTCAGTGACACACCCAGACACGTCCAGAGTGTTTTCCACCAATCCCTTGGGCTGGCCCCAAGCCAATCAAGCTGACACAATTATGATTAATCATCACAATTTCTTTTTGTCCCTACAGCACAATGTCTGATGCATCCCATTCTGCCTTCAAAACATGTGAACTTGAGCATTTCTAGTAAACTCTTCTGTGCCGAGCAATCTCCTAGAAAGGAAATGCATGTTATTTAACTAATGTATATCATTATGCACTGCTTCAATGACTGCTTTCAGAAATAAAGGCCCTGCACTCTATTGCACTCTGTGGTATCTTAAACGACTTGAATGCAGGCTCTTCCATGATTTTGAAGCTGCTGCCCTGGTAAGTTGTTCAGGCTGTAGTGTTATGCAGGTCCCAAGTGTTCACACCATCTTCATTGTAGCAATGTTTTTTCAGGCCACTAGATGGAGCGGTATTCCACTGTAAAGATCTCTTAGCTCTAGATCTCCTTTACTTCTTCACTTGCCTTTGGTCTCAATACTGTCCTCCCTTTAGGCCTCCCAACAAAGATTTATTCACATTATCATCTTCCATTCTAGATCTTCATGGTCCATCAGAAAAGGCCCACTCCTCTGAAATAAGAAAGCATATCTCTTTTTCTGGATATGGGGTGCTACCTGCCAGTACTTTCCAGTAACTCAAGCTTGGGGGATAAATCAGGAACATCTTCAGAGTAGAGGAAATAAAAATGTAAGAAAGAGTTTCAACTTACTTGTTTGTTTTGTATCTATACTATAGTCCTGACCTAATCTAACTCAATTTTGGGGGACTTTAATTAAATAAGATAATATGTATAAAGCATGTCCTTTGCCAATAGAAATCAGGTACTTGACACAAATCAAAGAGTAAATGCAGTGGCAGGATGGTCACACCAAGAACTGTGGCTCCAGAAACACAGGACAAAGTAAAGGCTTTTTATGTTTAATGTTAATTTATGTAAATTAACATAATGTAAATTTATGTTAATTTATACACTTTTATAAGAGCATGTGATATTAAAATTTCTTATTTACATTTTCTCCTTAGAGTCCATTGGGATTCCCATTACCTATTTTGTTATGGGTGACTCTTATCAAAATTTTTCTAGCTGAAGAAAATTCGTGTTTCTGTAGAAAATTTTATTTTTCAATAATTATAAAATTAAAACTAGATCTATAATTATTTTCTTTTCTTTACCAAAAATTTCTGAGTCTTACCATTCTAGCCTTCTATTACCATTTGTAAAAAAAATTCATTTCAAAAGCCTTGAATACATATAGGAAGAAGAATAGAGGGCTCTAGATGAAAAAACAGGTTCAAACACTCTCAGTCACCTTATCTTTGACCAAGGGGCCAAACAACCTCCCTGGAAGAAAGATAACCTCTTTAATAAATGGTGCTGGAAAAACTGGCTCTCCACATGCTGAAAGTTAAAACTAGACCCGTATCTTTCCCCATGCACTAAACTAAAATCAAAGTGGATCAAAGATCTAAATATTAAAACAGAAAAACTAAATCTATTGGAAGATAGAATAGGTAGAACTCTTGAAGACATAGGTATAGGCAAGGACTTTGTGAACAAATCCCCAATTGCCCAGGAAATATCACAAAGAATCAACAATTGGGATCTGATCTTGTTAAAAAGCTTTTGCACAGCAAAAGAAACTACCAACAGAGAGAAGATACAATCCACTGAGTGGGAAAGAATTTTGCCAGCTATTCCTCTGACAAAGGACTAATATCTTGAATATATAAAGAACTCAAAAAAATCAGACCCCCCCAAATTTCAAGACCCAATCCAAAAGTCAGCAACTGAAATGAATAGACACTTCTCAGATGAAGAAGTAGAAACAGCAGATAGACATATGAAAAAATGTTCAACATCACTGGTCATTCGAGAGATGCAAATTAAAACAACACTGAGATTCCACCTCCAGAAAGAATGGCTATTATCAACAAATCAGCCAATAACAAATGCTTGAGGGGCTGTGGAGAAAAAGGAACACTTCTCCACCGTTGGTGAGAATGTAGACTGGTGCAACTGCTGTGGAAATCAATGTGGAGATTCCTCAGGGAAGTAGGACTAGAGACTCCATTTGACCCAGCTATTCCACTTCTCGGTATCTTCCCAAAGGAATTAAAAATATCATACTGCAGCGATATATGCACACCCATGTTTATAGCAGCACAGTTTGTAATAGCTAAATCTTGGAAGCAGCCCAAATGCCCATCAACAGCAGAATGGATAAAGAAAATGTGGTTTTTTTATACAATGGGGTACTACTCTGCCATAAAGAATGATAAGCTTGAGATATTCCTAGGTAAATGGATGCATCTTGAGACCATACTCTTACGTGAAATAAATCGGACACATGTGTTTAAATACCACATTGTTTCTCTGGTGTGAGAAAGTGAGAGTGTAAATAAAGACTAAAATGTATTATATTGGGAAAGGGAAGAAAATGTCCAAATGAGAAAGGGAACAAGGGAGGGGGAAAGGAACAGAGGGACAAGAGAAATAAGAAATGGAAGGAAAAAATGGAAACAAATCTTTTGTAAATAGGGAGGGAGGAGGGGGTGAGGGGAGGGGAATGGGAAAAAAAGAAGCAACAAGATATATCATGTACAGGTACAAATTCCCTAGAATGAATGTTATCAATATGTACATCTAAAATGTACCATTAAAATGAAATTAAAAAAAAATCAGAAACAAAAGTAAAACTTTGGACCCAGTGATACCATCATCTCTGCCCTTCATATTAACTCTGCTCACAGATTCTGCTTGACACATCACCTCCTCTGTAGAGATCTCAAACGGCTATCTCCTGGGATGGGGCATGAGCTAATTTACATACTTCTGGATACTGTAATTTACAGTCATGCCTGTCCTCCTTAAACTGAACACAGAGAAAAAGGAATGTATAAATTTTAAAACAGTAAGGGGGAAGAGAAAAATCAATAAAACTTGCTTAATCAAATAGAATGTGATAGTAGGTTAGAAAAAATAAAAGATACACAGAAATTACCAATATAGAACTAAATCCCAAAAAGTCAGTGTTTTCAATACATGCACATATAATAAACTCTCCAGTTAAAAGGCAAAGACTATTGAGGCCCATCAAATTGAATTTTAAGAATCTATCTGTATTCTACTTATAAGAGAGACATTTAAAACACAGTGGCAAAGAAGTCAAAGTTTAAAAGTGATATTTGTCTATACCAGTAAAAAGGAAGCATATGTTTCTGTTATATCAGAATTTGTTGAAACAATCCATAATAATGATAGATTTAAGGCAAATTGATAATTGGCAAAGATGCAAAAGACACACAATAAGGAAAGCAGTATGAAAATATCTCCAAAATGCCAAGTGGTGGTGTATGCCTATAATCCCATAATCCCAGCACTTGGGAGGCTGAGGTGGGAGGATCACTGCAAATTTTAGGCAGCTGGGGCTACATAGTGAGTTCAAGACCAGCTTCAGTTAGAGTGAGACTCTGTCTCAAAAAAAAAAAAAAAAAGAAAAGAAAAAGAAAATACCTCGAAAGTTTGAGAACAGAAGCATCAAATGATCCCCTCAATCCTACTATCTCCAAAGGAAACGACGTCACTGTCAAATAGACATTTGCATTCCAATATTCACTGCACCATTATTCACAATAGGAAAGATATAAATCAGTCTAAGTGTCCACAAATGGGGGAAGAGATAAAGAAATGGTGGAATATGTACACCTGGAGTACTATTCATTTCTATAAAGGAAGAAGATTCTGTCATTTGCAATGACATGGACAAACCTGGAAGAAGTTAAGTGAAATAAGCTAGGCATGGAAAGAAAAATACCACATATTCTCACTTTGTATGTAGAATTTTAAAAAGTCAAACTTAGAGAAACAGCTGTAAGGTAGAGGGATTGGAGAAATATTGATCAAAGTGCAGGAAATGTCAGTGAGACAAGAGGAAGAATTTGCAGACATTTGATGTACAGCATGGTGACTACAGTTAATAACAATGTATTGTACACTTCAACACTATTGAGAAAGTAGGTGTTTTTTGTTTTTGTTTTTGTTTTTTTTGGTGCCGAGGATCAAAGTTAGGGCCTTGTACTTGGTAGGCAAGCACTCTAACCGCTGAGGTAAATCCCCAGCCGAGAGAGTAGATTTTAAGTGCTCTCATCACAGAAAAGTGTTAACTGTGTGAAGTGATGAATGTGTTAGCATTATTTAGCCATTTCATAATGTCTTTATATAATGAAACCATTAAGTACATCATGAACACAGAATTTTTACTTGTCAATGAAAAAATAAGAAATTTAGTATCTACTATTTATATACATAAAACAGTATTGAGTTGGTATGAACCTAAAACCTAGTTACGAAACTTGCAAAGGAAACAGGAACAACTGATAAATCCTCAGTGATAAGGAAGAATTTTAATGGATCTTGTAAAGGTTAGATTAAGTAGTCAAAAGTTAGATAAGTCTGCTCTGATGGGCAAGTATAGAACTCAACAAATTGAGGTCCATTCATTTCAAGGACACCTGCATCAGTCCTGAAAGTAATTATCAACAATTGCAGAATAACAAAAATTATCCAAACCATATTTTCTAGCAAAATGTGATAAAATCATCTTACCAAAGCACATATATTTGGAAAATGAAAAGCTCCATTTCTAAATCATTCACAAGTCAAAGAAATACACAATAAAAGTCAGAATACATAAACAAATAAACTATGAAAAAAACTCACATCTCAACATTGTATGGTGGTGCTTAAAGTAATAAAAAAGTTTTAGAACATATTTTTATATGTTTGTTGTTATTATTGTTTTTTGGGGGATGTTGGAGATCGAACTCAGGACCTTGCACTTGCTATGCAAACGCTCTACCACTGAGCTAAATCCCCAACCCCAAACATATTTTTATATGGTTTGCATATATTTGAAGCAAGAATAAGAATTTTTGATGTAAGTATACAATATAAGAAAACAGAAAAAACTAATGCAGTGTACACAAGGAACTGGTTTTTAGAGTATGTGTAATGGGGTTGGGGATTTAGCTCAGTGTTAGAGTGGTTGCCTAGCAAGCACAAGGCCCTGAGTTGGATCCCCAGCACCCAAAAAACAAATAAATAAATTAGAGTATGTGTAATAATGGAAGAAAGAGCTGAACAGTATACAGGGCCCAATTTCATGATATATGTGATATAAGAAAGAGTAAAATAGCTATATAAATTCCTAATACATCAAACTTTTAATTTGTTACTTAATAAAAAGATGTTCATTTGCAAAATTAACATGTGACCACGTTAAATTATAGTTAATACATAGTGTACTACTAACTGCTTCATGATCACAGGAGCCCCTACTATCTGAATTGAAATGACTCATGTCATTTTAATAAGAAGACAGTTTTAGTGAGGGTAAAATAAGGAAATCTGAAATGCTATGTGTGTATATGTTTTAATATGTGTCACTACTTTAAGACATTGTTGATAAGAGCGTATTTCCTGACTGCAACTTTTACAAGGCAATTACTATGCCTGTTGGCTGTCAAAATAAGTAACATGGTTTTATAACTTTAAAAATTGTACCGTCTTCCTAATCCTGTGTGTAATATGCTTAGACACATACAGATACGTAGTATAGAGTTACCAACTTTACTATCTTTAAAAGTTTTTAAATTCAAATTATATATTAGGACTCTTTGAGTACATGCAACAGATATCTTTTCTGTGTTTCCTGAAGAAAAGAGAAGGAATTTATAATTAGAACACTCAGATAGAGTGAAGCTTCGAGGAACATTTGAACAATCAAGCTCACAGGAAGACTAGAAATCAAGATTGCTCCAGAAACCTCAGAAGTAAGTCTTGTATCGCTTCTCACTTCTAGTTGACTCCAAGGAATCTAACTGGATATTGGACCAATGGGCTATGGCCAGCTTGGCAGGGCCCAGGAGAAGTGCCATGGTTTGGAGCATAAAGACCTACTTCATTCTCAGTTATGATATTTATGTGAAAATATGAAACTCAGGCATAATTCTTCCTCCAAATAAGCATTCCAAAGAATAAAAACACTTTCTTTTACACACAAGTGAATGAGTCTGAAGGCTTTGTACTCTGTTTCCCTAAAGGCATGCATATGTGTGTGTGTGTGTGTGTGTGTGCGCACCCTTGCTTATACAGAAAAAAGTTTGTAAGAATAGCAGAGAATGAGTTCTAATATTTTCTTTATATTTTGTTTGGAACACTGACATAATGTTTGTCAGAGGCAAAATGTTAAAGTTGCCAGGAAACTACAGTGAGTGGCTATACAAGATTAAGACAATCATGGTATTAAACATTACCCTTAGCCAGCCAATCCAGCTGAAGAAAAGAATGGCCAACAAGAGGAATGTTCGAGACCTGCTCTGCAAAGGATATGGTGAAAAGTCACTTCTCCAAGGTTGGACAAGTCAAACAGTCTCTGTGTGAATCTGAATGCTGACTTTCCCTTTGGTCACACTGAAAGGGAGATGGATTCGAGTCACCAAAGGAGGTTCTGACCTGCAGTAGGCTGACTGAGAGAAAGAGAACAGAGAACATGAAGAAGCCAAAGGGAAAAGCCACATGTATGGGTGGAGATGGCCTGAGACACTAGAGTGGATACCAGCACAAGAAAGGAAGGTTCAGAGGACAATGGGATCTGAGGTCTCTGGAAAAGCAGAGGAGAGGGGGCATTGCGTCTCCTAATGTGCTAACAGTAGCTAAAGCTAAGTAAGGGTTTACTGCATGCCAGATGCCTCACTTGTATATTCCCTTACTTTATTATTTGAATGAGTCCTCAAAATAACCTAGTGAGAAAAACATTATTCTTTCCTCCACATTACAGTTGAAAACATTGTGGCTTTGAGAAATGAAGTAACTTGCTCAAGGAAGTGGGAGAATTGGAACCCAAACTTGGGCCACTGTTCTGGGGGGCCATGTTCACAAGACCACATTGGAAGACCTAACCTTTCCAAAAAAGCATCAGATGTTTTGAAGTTTATGCCTTTAAATTTGGCTATGGAAAACAGCAACTGCCAAGTGGCTCCACATAAAAGCCCAAGCTTCTGAACCTCATGAATCTTCTCTAATACTCCCTATAAACAGATGTCAGCATTTCAGAAGAAAACCAGTCCCTTCATTGTTATGTGTTTAACCTAGAGTATATGCAGCAGTGACAGCATTCAGGCTACACCATACCTCAGTGAAGCACCAACTCTCTGCTAGATGAAAGATATGTAAGCACTAGTACGCCTGGGAACATGATTATTCTTAAATGGCTGGCAATTTAGTTTATGTTTGACAAACCCTTTGAGACTTTTCTTTCAATTATAAAAATAGAGGTTCCCTCACTTTTGGCAAGCATAACTATTTCACCGTTGTATCATGCAAAACAGGGCTTCAGCTCCACAATATAACTTCTATCGTTACATATGAGAATTAGCAAGAATATTTACTAGTAGTTTGAACATGCAGGGCAAAATAATTAAGGATACTTAACCTATAACATTATAGATTGCTATATGTTGATGTACTTAAATTATAACATAATCATTGATTATACTTAACAAAACTTAATGATATCCAGAAGTAATTAATCATTGAACTATGATGACTTCCTATATCATATGTACTTTTTTTAGGCACTTTTTGTTTCTTAACTTATATATTGATTATATATCTCCCTACTATATTTTAGGCATCATTAAGCAGCTATTATAATTTAATTGTATTACTGTATTCCTAGAATTTGTTCGGAATGTTATTTTCTCTGTATGTAAGAAAAATCAGGACTTAGTTTTTGTAGCCCTAGTGTAACATCTTTAGTTTATAGCAATAGTAATACCTTCTATTGCTTGCTTGTACATTGTTTCTGGTAGGGATTTTTTTGTTTGTTTTTTTTTGTGTGTGTGTGTGCCAGGGCTCAAACTCATGGCTTTGTGCTTGCTAGGCAAGTGCACTAGCCATTGAGCTTAGTCCCCAGCTAGGGTCTTCAAATTTAGACATTGTGCTCCATTTCCATAATTTTTGCCAAATATTATTATCTGTATTATTATCTAATATTTTTTCTTTAAATTTAGCACCTTTAAATAAACTTTATTTATGATGAAACTACATAATTATCACAAATGGCTCACTTGATTTAAATAGGCTCCAGTAAAAACTGATACACTAAAACACAATTCTGGCTTTCTAGTCTTACTTGCCCTTAACTAAAATAAGGATAGCAAGAATAGCAATTATTAGAGAAGTATTAAATACATGGTAGCATGAATCTGAGATTTATGCTTTTTGTAGTAAGATTAATTGAAAAGAAGTCTTAAAGGGAGTAATATTTTTATGATCTAATGGTTGTTGTTTAATGTCATTTTGTTGACTTCCTGTAATCATCTCCTTCATAGCAGTGGCCCACTATGGGAAACACGCCTTTATTGCAAGACCTCAAACAGGACGCATATCTGATCTGAGCTCAACTTCCCCCTCCTTAAACATGTGGCACAATAATTCCTTAAGCCTTGACTCCTCGTTGTAAAAAGATGATAATATTTTTATTTCAAGACTACTTTGAGAATTATATGAGGTAACACATGGTGTTTAATCTCTTATCTGGTATTTATTGAAAACCAAGAACACCAAGTACATGTCATTCATTCTCTTTGGTACTCAGGAGAAAGAAGGGCACATGACTTAGAAAAGCTCTGATTCCATGAACCTACTCTTGTGAGAGAAAATCAACTATGAACATCAGATGGTCAAAGTTATTTTAGGCAATGGTAAACACTGTGAAGTTAATAAAACAAGGTGATATGAAAAGAAATGACATAATCAAGGGATGTTGATCTCTATATGGCTAATATTTGATACATAAGGAAAACAATAAAGACAGTATTGAGAATATTGCTTGTTAATTTGAGATGAGTAGGGGCAAAACCAGCAAAATATATGGCTCAGATTCTTAATTTCTGTACTGTTCTAAGATTTGCTTTCGGAAGTTACTTTCTATAAAATATATGCTCTTCTGATAAAAACAGAGATTGCTATTCATATTATGCAAATTAAATTCAGTTAGAGATTTATCATCTATTTTTGTCATGGTCGTGCTTTATTTTTAATCTCCAGAACTCACTTTATTATGCTCAATGGGTTTGATTACAGAAGAGGTGAAAAATATTTCTGTATAATTCAGTGTTTCCCTACATATACTTTGGAAAAAATAGTAATTTCTGCAGTATTAATATTTTTACATAGATTGTTTTTGCTAGAAAATTTCTCAGAACAAGTATTTTTTGATAATATTTCTACAAACTTGCAATACAAAAAAGACTAAGTCAGTCATTTTAAAAAATCAGGAATCTTTTATAGACTCTGTAGAAACAGGAACTTCCTGCCAAATTCAGCAATCAGCAAAGAATTCCTAAAAGGTCCAGGAATCAGAGGTCAGGGTATGGATAATGATAGAATGAGAAATCAAGATGGAATAATTTGACTGTGTACCTAAAACAAATATTTATATAAAAAGAAAGAAGGTCTGAGATTTCAAAGACCTATTACTTGGCTGTGAAAGATAAAGCAACTCATTTGAAGTAGTGCAGATTAACTTTGGAGGCCAAGAACAAATGTTTCTTCCTTTTCAGTTTCCTCGTCCCTTAGCCACTTCTCATTTGCAATGATGTGGAGTTCTGTTGCTCTTACTGGACTCTGTTGACAAGCTTCCAAAATCTAATGGCATGATTATTGAAATTAAGATTTCGAAGAATCATTCAAAAGAATGTCTAGCTGGGGACAAGGGTATACAATTAGATGCTATTCTCACTGTCTTTCATCTTCAATCATAATTGATTCCTGCTTTCCCTTCTTAAATAATAAGGAATCCTTTGATCTCTATAAAAGAAGGGAAGATCACACTGGTCCTCAGACTTCAGGAATGAATGTGTTCCAGTCTTTACTTCTTCAAAGGTCCACTTAAATTTGAGTTGCTGTTATGTTTCAATGTAATGAACAGGCACAAAAGAAAATTATCATAACTGAAAAACACCATTTCTTTCTTCTAGGTTTTTGTTACATCTTAAATCAATGACATTCATATAAATTTTACTTTTTTCTCTGGCAACTCACAATATGAGGCTTTCAAAGTGATGCCATGTTTTTTCTGTTTTTTTTTTTTTCTTTCTATCAGAACCTCTAAAACAAGTACTTCTATGATATTGGCCCATAATTTACTTTAGAAACATAATGAATTCTGTTCCCCAGAGCAACGGTTACAAATGTTTTAGATTAGATGATGTAGTGGAAATAGCTGAGATCTAGTTTTGACCTTAGTATTTACCATTTGCCCGCTGGCAAATGAAATCTGAATTCTGAATTCTAAGCTTCCTATCTGTAAAACAACATTATCTGCCCATAGTGTAATCTGTACAGAGTCAAATGCATAAGAACATCTGCACTGCTTTTTAAGGCCTGCACTGCTCTTTAAGGCTGCCAATGTGAACTGTGTAACTGCCCTGGCAATTGGAGGGACCACTTGTGCAGCCTGTGGGGCCTCATAAAACACTGCAGTGGTTCACCTCATTTGTTAATGCTCACTAATGCAGTCACTTACATTCACAGGGGCCAAGGATATTTTGAGGGCTTAAATTTCATGCTCAATGTCTTAATTCTGCCCTAAACAAATCCATGGAGTTGATCACCGAAATTCCAAATCCCAACCTACACCTACGCATGCCATCAGATTTGATGTATGTATCTAGCCAAGTGACTCCCTTGAGGGTCTCATGAAAATTTACCCATAGCAATAATGACACAAGTGATACTTTATTGCTAATATCAATAGATAAATCTGCATTAACATTTCTCTCACTTATCTCTTCACCACACCTACCCACCAGGACAGCCTTGACCTCTAAAAGTATACTGGGATTTGAACAAATATATAGATGACTGTGCCATGCAGAGAACTCTCCAAAATGCAGAGCACTTCAGAGAATATGCAGCTGCAGCAGTTAAAATCCAAGATTGTGAAATAAAAAGCCAAGATCAACAATGCATTCTGTTGGGCAGAGTACACTGAAGCTAAGACTAGACTGAGAAAATGACATCAGAAAAGGGAGCCTAAAGGTAAATGATGACGAGTTGTATGTGTCAACTTGGCCAGGTCAGGATATACAGTTGTTTGGGGGAATAAAACTACTCTAGATACTGCTGTGAAGGTAATGTTCAGATGTGACTAAACTCTGAGTAGAGTAGATTTGCTTCCAAAATGTGGCTGGGCCTTACCCAATCAGTTGAAAGCCTAAAGAGTAAAGATTGTTTCTCCGAAGAAGAAGGAACTTGGCCTCAGGAATGTAACAGAAACTCTGCTTGAGTTTCTCACCCTGGACTGCCTTCAGGACAGGTATCTGAGTCTTTTTATATTTTCACCATCTTTAATTCTATGGCATTTACTTCTTGCTTAGAGGAAATCTGTAAGCAAAATCTACTTCATCAGGGGTTGAAGCAAGTCTACAATCTCAGAATGTTTATACCAAGACAACTTCTTTGTGTTTTAACTGTGAAAACAGAAAATGTGCTGAATCCAAGCCAGTACAAGATAGTGGTCTACAAAAAGCTGCAACTTCAGGAGGATGACAAGCCCCCATCTAACATGGATCCAATGGGCTACCTGCCACTGAATAATTTACAAGAAATTAAAACCTTCATAATCACATTTCATTTTCCTTTTCTTAGTTCCTATGCCATGCTACTGAAAGTATTTTTCCACAATGTTCACAGAATTTTGCTAAATTTGGATTAAGTCCTCTGGTTCTTTCTGAGTTTCTTCACAAAAGAACAGATATGAGGCACCTAAAACTACAAAAGCACCTAAGATCATGAATTTAGACCATTTGTTTTGGTTACACACTAAATGAGCAGCTTTCATTTCCTTTTCCAGCTTTCCTTTTCCTCCTTTCATCTATGTATATTTGAGAAAATCTTCCCACAAAATCTCTTTCTCTTCCTATCATATGAAATTACATTGTAATACACTGCATATATTTTACTTAATGCTGGCCCCAAAGCACAAGCACAGTGATACTCTAAAGTGCTTCCTTTAAATGAAAGGGAGGATATCCTATTTTGAAAGTATGTGTGTATCACTGTTTCAGGCATTCACTGTGCTCTTAGACTGTTTCCACAGTGGGTAAGAGCAGCTACTGAACAGTCTTCAACTCTTCTTGGTTTCATTTTGAGCCCTCCTTTGAGAAACTCACAAAGTCCTCCCTGACCATTTCAGCTCAAATTGATTGTCCTCATGTTATACACAAGCATCTCCCTGCACTGGGCATTGGCTCACACGTTGCTTTGCACCACCCAGAATAATACTAGTATGTTTATTTATCACCCAGAAAATTAAAATTCCCATGATAAGTGACCATATATTGCATTAGTTTTATACTACATTTAATAAATAGGCTAAGTGCCTATTAATAATGTAGTCAGCCCTCCATATCCATGGGTTTTGCTTTAATGGATTCAACCAACACGCAGCTCAAAAATATTTTTTTGAAAATTATATCTATGGTGAACGTGTACAGACATTTTTCCCGTCATTATTCCCTACCCAATACAGTACAACTATTTACATAGTATTTGCATTGTACTAGGTAGTATAACTAATCAAGACATGATCTCAAGTATCTAGGAGGATGTACAGGGGCTCCATGCAAATGCTATGCCATTTTACCTAAGGAAGTGGAACATCTACACTTTTTTTTAATCTCCAGAGGGATAACTGTACATGTACAATGAATATGTGAAATTTTCTAAGAATTTAGGAATTTTACATGGATTGGTCATTTCCAAATTTTAAAATAGAACAGGTAGAAGAATTTCAAACTTGGCAACAAGATATCAGTTTGACTAATACATTTTTTGGATATGAATTCAGAGTTTTTTCTTGTTTACAGGTTCTAGGGTATACAAACTTTTTTCATAATGTAAAAAAATGGGATGTTGAGGTAATATAGTTGACGATAATTGCACGTTTGTGTGAAAATTCTTATCAACAATTGTAGAAGAGAACGAACAAAAAAAATATGCCTTGATAATGCATCTGTGAGATTTCAAGCCAAGCAGGAAGATTTGCAGAAGTCCCTCAAGTATGAAGAAAGACGGAAATAAGAAGAAGAAAAGAAAAGCGATATTCAACTGATTTGTGAATTGCACCTTGTAGCGCAGATGCTTGCCATGGAAATGGTTAACAAATATTAGTTTTCACCAAAGGTACTCAAGCACAATACCTCCTAAGCACAGCAATTTATTTCTTAAAATTTTAGCATAACTTGTTTATTAGTATGTGTTTGAAATACATAATTAAAACATTCATCACAGGGAATTTGTGCATATACATATCCTATCTCAATCATTTTTACTTCCTCTTTCCTCCCCCTCTTCTACCTCCCCATTCTTTTCTATCCTCTGTTTTATTTTGCTCTTTAAATTATTTATACTTTGGGTTTTTCCCATAAAATAAACCATGCAATATTTAACCTGAGTCTGGTTTATTTCACTTAGCATTATGGTCTCAAGGTGCATCTATTTTCCTAAAAATGATCCAATTTATCTTTCTTTATGTCACAGTAGTACTTTATTATCTATAATACATTTTCTTCATCCATTCACCTGTTGATGGGCATACAAGGTATTTTCAAGATTTAGCTATTATGGCTTTTGCTGTGATAAATATGGTTATGTATACATCACTGTAATTTCTTTCTTTTGGGAAGATACCTGAAGGGGACTATCTGGGTCAAATGGAATTTCTGGTTAAAGCGTTTTGAGGACTGTCCACACCAACTTTTATAGTGGTTGTACTAGTTTACATTCCCTGACACTTTTATCTCTAAAGCTTCAGCATTTACCGATTTTAAGCTTATCTAACGGTGAGGTTCTCTGACACTTGCAAATGTATGGGTATGGATTTCTTTCTTGCCAGAACTGAAACTCAGCTAGTAACCTTTATCGATGACTTAGAAAACAAAAAGAACTAAGCATCACAGAGCACTGTATCACAGTCGACACTTGAAGAACATATTTCCTTAGCATTTTTATGTTTCTAAAAGGGAAAAAATTGACCTAGTGTAAATGTATTCTGCCTGTGGGGCAGCCATCGTTTTTGAGTCACTAGCCTCTCAGTCTCTAGTATATTACTGCAGATTCTGGCCTTGTCCCTTCTGAGATCAGACGAGATCAGACGTATTCAGGGTGGTATGGCCGTAGACAGCCTTGTCCCTTCTGATAGACCGTGGATCTATGGATCCACAATGCTGTCAGCTCCCCACTTTCCAAGTCACCCATGGCATAAGAAACCATATTCACTCCCTTTACTGAGTAAGAAAAGTCTAATCACGAAAGTCTTGCTGTCTCCAAACTCTGGAGAATGTGGGTGCTTGCCTTCACATATCCCTTCCAGACTAATCTGTTTCTCAGAGAGCCACACTCTCATCATGACTATGCCCGAGTAAAGTACAACTTGGGAAGGATCATAAGTTCAGCAACCCTGAGCCAAAAGAGACAAAGATCCAAGAGGCCTTGAGGAGATGATAGAGTGGTCAGCCTGTGGCTTTCATTCAGACAAGCATCATTCTGGTGAGAGAAAGAACCATGACTCTAAACTGGAAAATAGGCCAAATACAGAAAACAATTATTCCTAGGGCATTACTACCCAGAAATACTGGAAATCCCACTTGAAACAAATCTAAATTACTTAACTATGTGGAAGTATGTTAAAGAGTCCTGCAGGACAGGCGAATGCAAAAATACGTTTCAAATGGACTCATTGTTGATAGGTACTGTGCGTTTGATTTCTGATTAAAATTCATGGCCTAATCAGTATAAAATGTCTCAGGTGTAAAGGCTAACACACATAGATACACACTACATGCAGAGCTACAATTGATCAAAATTGCATGGCAAATCTGAAGTAAGGCCTAATAAAAATCTTTTCTATAAAGTAGGGGTTAGAAGCATGTTGGAATCCCTTTATATCAGGCTTACATATATAGCCAAAGAGCTTCTTAATTAAAGTAGAAAGTCTTCCTTGCTTGGAGTGATGGGTCATGTTAAGTAAAGGAAAATAACAAACATGAATTAAATGAACTGTATTTTAAATCAATCTCCTCAACCCCATCCCTAAAACCACTCACTCTTCCAAAATTTGATCCTTACACAGAACACACACTTCATACAAGTTAGAAATCAGTGCAAAGCCATCTACTAAGTGCATATAAATCCAATTTTCTTTTAAATGTATTATTTCATTCCACTACTATAGGAATAATTGATTGTTATGCCAAATTATTTTTGCCCTCAGTTTTTAAGGGGTTTGTACTACTCAGTCAAAATTTAAATACAAATCTTAGACATCATGTTACAATTATGAGGAAGTTTCATGTTCAGAAAGGATTTTATATAAGGACCAATGTTATTTAAGTGCTTCCTTCATTTGCTGTAAATCAGAATGTCATTTGTTTGACACAAGTTCTCAACTGTGTAGACTATCTTCTTCCCCTTTTGCAACCTCATCCAATCCTCAAATGAGTTTAAAAACATACATATACCACTCCTAACAAAAGTAGAATACACACTTAAAAGAAAAACAAGATAAAAATGATGTGTACACAGATGCCTGAAACTCCAAAGTCTCAGTCAAAACTTGTCTCGCTCTTTACCAGTTCCTTAGATGCATCAGCTACTGCATGTTCGGGACCAGCATCCAGCATCTCTGGCTCCAAGCTGGTTGTTCTTTATGTCTAAATTTTTAACAGCAGGACGTGTTCTTTAGGATTCATCATATTGAGATTGATTCCTCAGGTAAAAATAAAAATAAACAGGTAAGGAAAGGGGCAAATGGGAAAGGAGATGTAGAAAGGGCAACCCAATAAGGAGGTCAGAATTGTCTTAATAATTTTATACAAATTTTATTGTATATGTGTATGACATACACAATAAAGACATGTTCTTAGCACTCTGGAGTTATACCCCAATGTCATTATGCTGTGGCTTTCAGTTTACATGAAATGTAATATGAGTGGGAAAAAACAACTGCAATACATAGACTAACATTATATCTTGGTTACCTTTAATTCCTAAAAGTGGCAGGGTCCCAAATATGATTTTGACATCTATAATAATCAGCTCTCTTATGATGAGAGGTGTTTTATATAAATACATACAAATATACGCATGTATATATACATATCTGAATATATGTTAATCTCAGAAATCCAATCTCGTTTTTAATGAAAAATATCTTGCAAATAACATAGTTTTTCCTAGCAGTGCTAGTAAATTATTGATAATGTCATTCACTGTGTCTAAATTGCTATTGCTATAGTTGTATGCTATGAAAAAGAAATGAAAAAAATGCTATGAATTAAGAATTTGAAAGCACATAGGTACATAATTATCTTCAAATTATTATCCATATTCTATAAGCAAAGATTATTTTCAGGTCATGATAAAATAAAGCATATGTAGAGCACAAACTCTTGATTATAATTGTTTTTTCATTTGTTTATATCATATAAAGCCAGTAGAAAAATTTCAGTAAGACATATTCTGTTTCAACAAAGCACTGTAGCACTCAGAATATAACAACTTAACCAAGAAAAAGACCGATAATTCAGAAAGGAACCAGAGGCTGGTCCTTAGCACTAGAGGATATTTACATATGGGAGGAAGATAGTTTAAAAAGGAGGAGCTAGGCCTTTGCCTCTTGCCAAGTTGTGTTTTTATACTATGGCTTTATTTCATATATTTAGTTCTAGTAAAATCAGAAGAACTGGCTATCACAGATATATTAAAAGAACTACTACATAATGAACACTTCGTGTCAGGCATTGTGGTTATTTGTATTTTCACTGAATTCAAGAATGAAAATTTTACAAGGCCCTGAGTTCGATCCCCAGCACCAAAAAAAAAAAAAAAAAAAGAAAAAGAAAATTTTAGCAGTTTCCATTCCCAGCTCTGCCAATGAATAAGGTATCAATAATAGCTCTCTGCCACTCCTCACATTTAGAAACTGCTCCACAAAAATGGGAAGACCATTTATAGAAAGAGTCAGTGAATTTACAAATAGGTCTGTAGAAAGTATCCAGTCTGAAGAAGGAGGGGGAAAAAAGGTTGGAAACATTAACTGAGCCCAAGGAGGACTGTGCACATTAAAAGGTTCAATGAGAAAAGAGAAAAAAAGTTGAGAAAAAAATGTTTGAGATAATAATGGCCAAAATTTCTTGAATTTACTGAAAGACTAAAATTCACAAATTCAAGTTCAGAAAAATGTGAAACAAAATAGATTTGAAGAACACCATTCTTCGAGACATTATAGTCTACACACTAAAAGCCAAAAATTGAAGAGAAAATCTTGAAAGTAGTCAAAGTAAACTGAAAAAAAAATCACATACAGAGGATAAATGTTGAGATAAATAAAGACATTTTCAGATTAAAAAAACTAAGTCACATCTGCTGACAAAAGACCTACACTATAAGAAATAATAAGGAAAGTTCTGTAGGAAATTTTTTAAAAAGCAATAGAACCTTAGATCTTTAAGAATGAATGCAAAGTATTATAAATGTTTACCTACATTAGCTTTAACTAAGATTGACTTTGAAAACATTAAGGTCCCCTTCCTTGGATGCAAGGGGACAGAGAAGAAAGGTAAAAGGGAATTAAAACAGGAATTTAGATGTATTAAGTGCATGTACCAATTCCCTACAAGGAATGTAAACATTATGTACTACAAATATGTACTACTACTAAAAAAAAATAATAATAACATAAAGGTGATCTTCGGTGTAAAACTCTGAATGTCACTATTTGCCACAACTGAAATCAAACAGGCAGAGATAAGGGTATGCTTCTGCACAGGAGAATGGTCTAGAAGGCTCATCACCCTCTAGCAATGCATCTAGTACTTGGAAAAAAGCCAGAACATTCTCATGGCTTTTGCCATTGACCAGGAAATAACTTTCTTGTGCTATCCTCTTTTCTGACTTTAATATGATTTTGTTTAGTACAGAACTGCTATAAGGAACAAAGTGTCACAAAATATCTAGAAAATTTTATTTATGAAGATTTTGTCTTTGTATAGTTTCAGAAATCAATATTGAAGCTACAGGTTTGATTTTTTTCTTTAACAGCATAAAAAATACTACTTTCTTAAAAATGTCATTCCTCTCAGCTCAATTTAATCCTCTTATTTGTCAGAGTGGAAAGATACCTCAAACCTCCTCTGTATTTGACCCAATAGCCAAATGTAACGCCGGATGCTAGACTGGCTCCTATTCTGGGAAGGGAACATCAGGGTCAATGGACCGCACTGGAACATGAACAGTAGATTAAAATATAATACCAATGTTAAATGTGCCAAAGTTGATAGTGGAATAGTGGTCATACAAAAGAATATACTTATCTCTAGGAAATACATAAGTACTTGAGGATACTTATGTAAAAGGGTAAAGGGATGGGGAGTATCCAACTGACCTTCAAAAATAGATGTATACATATATAAAGAGTGAGAGGCAGAGAAAAATAAACAATAAAGTAAATGGGATGAAAGAATACCCAATAGGTGAATTTAGGTAAAGGGTATCTTGTATTCTTTCTGGGATTTTAAATTTATCTATATATTTACATGTACTTCTACATAAACAAAAATATTTACAATAAAATAAATATCATTTGTTAAAAAAACCTGTGGCGTAACAACAGAAAACACCATTCTGTATGAAAGCCTTGAAAATTTTAAAAATTAATTGAATGCCAGTAAGAAATTCCTACTTGGGAAAATTATTTACTACAACAAACTACTATGGTTTATGGACATTTACCACGGAATATTTCTTCTAAGTTTAAGTCCTGTAGCTAAAATGAATTAGTCTTGCTGTAGAAAGTAAGTACTTGTCTAGCACTTACTTTTTACATAAGAAAATATATACATATATACGTAAATCCTTTCTCTCGCTCTCTCTTTCTCTCTCTCTCACACACACACACACACACACACACACACGCACGCACGCACATTTGGCCTAATTTAGGACCAGTTACAGATGCACAGCACAGTTCAAAATATCTTTGGTGAAGATTTAGAGAGAAACACTTTTTGAGTGGTCTTTCTCTTTGGATATATTAATGTACCTGATCAAATTCAGTAACAACCCAAACTATAATAAAATGAGTTATCTTGTAACTTATTTTCAAATCAATCTATGTTGTTAATATTGTCAATATACATTATGCGATTTTTAAAAGCATATGGATAGACTCTGCTAGATAAATTAAGAGTTAAAAATAAACTGAAATATTTCAAGAAAACAAGATGTGGCCCATGGGGTAACAGATCACCCCAGCATGTGCTAACTGTGTAGCACATACAGTCCTCAAAGTATTTTTGTCGGGACAGCTGGCCCTAGCACTTTCTTGGGCTTCAGGGTGGGGAGCAACAGGTTCTTTGAGCTTGCTTAGTAATCTGCATTTATGGGAATTTCATGTAAATTTAGAGAATATCATTAGCTCCAGGCTATAGCTTGGAAAGAAGGGAAAGATGAGAGTGAAAACCAGAACTTCCTCAAAAATAATTAAAACTTGCTTGCAAATTAGAGAACATTATTTAAAATAGCAGACAGAGTAAATCTGTGCAAGAAGCTATTTGGGGGTAGTCTATTTCTATTAAGAAAAAGGGAAATAGTGTGGGGGCATTGGTTTCCAGAGATTTTCATTCTTTTATCACAAATTAAAGAATTAAAATAAGTACAATGACAAAATATCATCAAAGAATAGAACAGCATTCTTCCTTAACATTTGAAGAACTGCAACTTTAAAAATGGAAGAAAAAGTTAAACTTAAAATATTTTATACTTGCAGTTTGAGAAATTTCTGACTTGTCCCTGTCTTGAGGTTGATTGGTTTTCTCCCGTGTCATATCTATTGTTAAGTCCATTAAAAACATTTTTGATTTGTTACCCAAAAATTTTTTTTTATACTGACATTTTGAGACCATCCTTCCAGATGAAAATATCCATGGCCTACTTTGCCAATGTGGATAAAGATATAAGTAGTATTCTCCTTTTAATTGGACTTTTGATAGACCGCATTCTTTTACAGGTGGCCTTAACGTGATGGGAAGCAGATCTTGGAATGGAAGAGAAGTTGCTCTGGAATTTAAACACTTGTCTGCAACAGCGTGATGCTGAACTGTGTCATCACAGGCAAGTCACTTACCTGCTCAAAGAGTCAACATCCACAACTGAAAAGAGGGTTAATTACAGCTCAGAGTGTTCTTGTAGTTTGAAAGTACCATTCAAAATTTTTAAATACTGTTATTTAGATTAAGTCAGACTTAGAGATTTGGGATTTGAGTGGAATACCCCTGCCCCAGAAACAAGAATATCTTTTTAGAGAGAAAATAACTGATAATAATTATTTCTTAATACAACTTTTAGAATTGTAATATGTTAAATTACTTCCTATAAAACGTGTTTATTGCTATGATCCTCTCATCAAGATCAGTTTGCTTGCTGCTAAATTACTAATGATTAATATTCTCTGCTAATTCACCACAGCATGTCCACATTAACAACATTTTAAGAAACATTCATATATTGATTTATCACCTTTCAAAAATATGTAAATTATCATACATAAATTACATATGACATAAAATTGACCAACAATGACACTTAGTACATTCATAATATTGTGTAACCATATTTATTATCTTGTTGCAAAACATTTTCATTATCTCAAAAACAAACCCTATACTAATTAATAGTCTTGCTCTCTCCCTTGTCCATGCTATATTTTGTTCATCCAATCACTAGCTGATGAACATTTGGTTTGTTTCCACTTTTTGGATGGTCTGAACAATACAACCATAAAAGTCTGTGCTCGTGTTTGTGTGGATGTGTTTTATTTCTCATGGATCTTCACCTAGAAATGGAACTGTTGAGCTATGTGGCAATCTTATGTTCAACTTTTTAGGGAATCATTATACTTTTCTGTAGGAGCAGCCACATTTTATATTCCTACCAGGAACAGCTCACTTAATTCTAGTCCATCTCAGCATGCGTTTCACCAGGACAGTGGGCCATACATTTAACCTTCAACCTGCATACAGATTACTAATTCCTTATGCTAACTAGTGAAAGAGTAATACTAGTAAATAGCAAAAGCACTATGTGCTGGGCATTGTTGTAAATGCCTGAAATATATTCATATACTCCCTCATCAAAGAATTCATGTATTTCCAATTTAAACCACTTTCTTTCACCTGCAACATGGAGAAAACACTACATGATAACATAACCTTTGGAGAAATCAGCCATGGAAAGATGACATACAGAGAATGGTACACACACGTACTTCTCAATAAATTGTGTATATGTTTTTATAAGTCAACAGCTGTGTCATAGAATTCAGTCACTGTCAAAAAGTTGGAAACGTTATTTAGTAAGCTGCCTCAGATTTGTAGTGATGCATGAGGTTTTGGCAGAGAGGAGTAAGGAGAGGAACAAAAAGTGTTGAGTGCATGTGATGAAACCTCTACTTATAAAACAAGCACGACAATTGGTGTGTAGTTACTTAGAACAGCAGATACCTGGTTTCACGATCCCTGTAAATTCAAGAGTATCAACTCGAGATGACCAGGGTAAGGATCCACCCTCCCATCTTCAAGCCAGCCTGAGAATGGGGGATGAAAATCCAACCTGCATTCTATGAATCACTCCTATGTTTTAGGTTGTCTAACAGATACTGTTTTAGGTTGTAGATACTAGATATGATAATCTGCTGCACAGCAATTCAGGCATCTCAGGATTTGATGATATAATTATTTTTGTGTGCTTAATTAAATTCTATTTCTTTAGGGAATTAATTTGGAAGTATAAAAGGAAATTTACAAACTCAATTGGACTCTTCAATAATATTTGCAGAAGAAAGATCTATTCTTGTATTTTTAAAATACTGATAACACCTGGGCATTATGGGGGGAGGAAGCTGGGTGTTGGCTTGAGCCTTGCTTCCTTAACTTTGTTCCACAGCCCAGAGCACTCACTACCCCCAAGTAGCTCCTGGAAAATCCACTGACCACAACTGTCATGCTTTAGATCTAAAATCCGCTCCAAAGTCTCATGTATTTAGAGGCAAGTGGATGACGGGGGTAGTATTGCTGGCTTGCTGTTGGATGGTGCGGTCTGGTTAGAAGAGATAGTCACCAGGCACCTATCCTGGAAGGGTTTACCTCCCTCCTATACTCCTACTGTCTCTGCCTGCTTCCTGTCCACCATGCTGTGAGCAGTTCTCCTCCACTGCACCACTGTACCATGCTGGCCTACCTTGGAGTCAGCTGTCTACTAACTGAAATAAGAACCAAAATAAACTTCTCCTCCCTAAAGTTCTGGGTGTCAGGTATTTTGTCCAAGTAACCATGGAAGTGACTAAGAAAAAAAAAAAAAAACCTAAGGAAATTTCACCAGTAGTTCCCACTATTGATCCATTTTCACATATTTGCACATAAAACTCTTGAGAAAAGTACAAGCCAAACAGCTGTCATTACAGGAGGTCTAAAAGTATATCAGTGGTTTAATATACAGTCAGATTAAAATGTTTTCCTTTTCATAGGTAAAATTTGATTCCGTTTTCCTATCTGTCCTAGACAATATGTATGAAGATGATTGTGTCCTTCCACCACTAGCATTTACAAGCACAGGACAGAGCTGTAGGGCCTACCTGAAGGTGATCACCAAGTTCTCCATGGCCAGCCCAAGAGAAAGGATTTCCTCATGAGTGTGGCCATCTTACTCCACAGGGTGAACCATCCACAGGGTGCTCAGTTCGATTAAGGTTTTTATCTTAATAGATTTGTTATACCTAGAAAGATAATTAAACAAGATCTTGGTTAGTTTTTTCTTAACTGCAGGAGCAGGTGTGCTCACGGTAACAAAGCAGTTCTTTCTGTCCAGAGCAGCATGTGCCTTGCTGATCCCTGTTGCCTTTTGGTACACAGTTCAGTGGAGGGCTGGATGGGTCTTAGCAAAGGTTGTGTTAAGTGAAGACCAGCCAGAGGCCCAAGGTGATAGCAAAAAGGAAAGAGGAGCTCAGTACTACACTCAAGTAACTGAATTCAGTCAAAAATTTGAATGAGTTCACAATCAGATTTCCCCAAAGCTGCAAGTAGGGAATGCCACTTGGCTGACACTTGCTCAGCCTTATGGGACCCTAAGCAGAGGACCCAGTAAAGCACACCCTGGATTCTGACCTATGGAAGAACAGCATAACAAATTCACATTGGTTTGAGCTACTACATTTGTAGAGATTTGTTATAGCTATAAAAATGAATTGATATATATGAAAAAATGTTCAACATCACTAGTCATTTGAGAGATGCAAATCAAAACAACATTAAGATTCCACCTCACTCCAGAAAGAACCGCGTATATGGAAAAATCAACCAATAACAAATGCTGGAGGGGCTGTGGGGAAAAAGGAACCCTCCTCCACTGTTGGTGGGAATGTAGACTGGTCCAGCCACTGTGGAAATCAATATAGAGATTCCTCAAAAAACTACAACTAGAGGTTCCATTTGACCCAGCTATTCCCCTACTGGGGATCTTCCCAGAAGAATTAAAATCATCATACCATAGGGATGTATGCACAACCATGTTCATAGTAACACAATTTGTAATAGCTAAGTTTTGGAAACAACCTAAATGCCCAACCACCAATGAATGGCTAAAGAAAATGTGGTTTTTCTACACAATGGAGTACTACACAGCCATAAAAAAGGATAAACTAGAGTCATTTGTATGTAAATGGATGTTTCTTGAGAACATACTTTTAAGTGAAATAAATCAGACACTCATGAGTACACATCGAATTGT